>NIVC01002492.1:0-165000 GCA_002269645.1 Macrostomum lignano | reverse complement strand
CCTAACCCTAACCCTAACCCTAACCCTAACCCTAACCCTAACCCTAACCCTAACCCTAACCCTAACCCTAACCCTAACCCTAACCCTAACCCTAACCCTAACCCTAACCCTAACCCTAACCCTAACCCTAACCCTAACCCTAACCCTAACCCTAACCCTAACCCTAACCCTAACCCTAACCCTAACCCTAACCCTAACCCTAACCCTAACCTAACCCTAACCCTAACCCTAACCCTAACCCTAACCCTAACCCTAACCCTAACCCTAACCCTAACCCTAACCCTAACCCTAACCCTAACCCTAACCCTAACCCTAACCCTAACCCTAAACCCTAACCCTAACCCTAACCCTAACCCTAACCCTAACCCTAACCCTAACCCTAACCCTAACCCTAACCGTAAACCGCTCTCAGGCCCTCAAATACCGTTCTCAGGCCCTCAAACTCCGTTCCCTTCATTCCCTTCACTCCCATCTAAAAACCCCTCTTCACTCCCATTCGGCATTTCACCTCCTGCATTTCTTCTCCTCCCGCGCCAACCCCCCCCCCCCTGCTGTTGCGCCGACTCACCTCGGCTGGAGCGTCCGGCACCAACACCGTTCTACCGCCGGCTCCACTACTCTGCCTCCGACCGGACCGCCTGACTACGCCCACCTGACCACCGTGATTCTTTATTAACTCGAACAGTAATTTTTTAATATTTACTCACCCGTGCATGCAGCTTTGTGCTCACAGAGTGTATAGATATTTTTTTACCGTACTCTCTTTGTGATCATTAACTACATGTACCACTTTTTTCTACTAATCTCCCTCGTGTTTCCCCCCCCCCCGGATCCAACACTTAGCTATTCCAGCTCATTCTTTGCTTAGCGTTGTCCCAATCTTCCATTCCTTTAGTCCCTTCAGCCCTAGGCTCACTTTCCCATTGTAAAATTTTCCAAAACTTTATTCCCTTTTAGTCCCTACCCCAACTTCCTTTGTCTTCAATTTCCAATTCTTAAGTCCCTTTAGCCCTAGGCTAAAATTTCCATTCTAATTTTTTCCAAAACTTTATTCCCTTTAAGTCCCTACCCCAACCTTCATTGTCTCCAATTTCCAATTCTTAAGTCCCTCTCTCTCCCTCTCCTATCTCACCAATGCACACCCTTTAGACCCTCTAATTCCCTCTCCCCGCCGCACACCACGTGCGCTCATCCTCGCCCTGTATTTCCTCTCAATCTCGCTAATTCCCACCCCCCGATTTTCCTTCTTGAGTCCCTGCCCCTACTGCGCTGCAGTCTCTCTGGCACGTCGCTCCTATCTCCCCCATACTTTCTCTCTCCTGCTCCCATTCCATCCATACTTTCTCTCCCCCACCCTCTCCCCCAGCCACTCACGACCCCCACTTTTTCTCCTCTGCGTTCTCATTCGCTCCTTGTACCCCACGCGCGCTCCCATTCGCTGTAACCTCCCCTCAGTTTTTATATTTATTAAATATACCAGACCCAACTTAGATCTCTCTACTAACTAGCTCCTGATGAAGGTTAATCTTAACCGAAACGCGTCGAGCACCAAATCCATTTCTAGCTTCTGTCTTTTAGCCTTCCTTATTTTAAGTGGTTCAGCGGCCGACTGGTCTGACGGATCAGTAACCCTTGTCCTAACCCTAACCCTAACCCTAACCCTAACCCTAACGCATACACTGATAAATGCATTGATAAATTATCACCTCTTTGAGCTTAATAATCAGTAAAAAAAATTTTGTATCATATTTTCTGAGAATTCTAATTTAAATAAGTAACGCAGATTTTACGCATCATTTTACATCGTTTTTTAATAAGGCTGCTTATGCGTACTAAGCAAACAAGCAGGAGCAGCGAAACAGCAAAGCGAACTTCGTATTTGCTGGTGGCTCAAAAAATGCGCATGAGCAAGCCGATTTTAAAAAAAATGAAAAATGGATGTTTTCTGTGCTTGCAACCAAATTAGCAAGGCGCAGGGTTGCCAAACTAAGCTTCATGCACCTCGTGCCTGTACTGCAAAAACCTTTGCCCACAGTCTTCTATTCGAACAGCCGAAATATCTTGGGCATTCTTTCACCTCTTCGTTTGGCGCTGCGATTCCGCTGCAGCTTTAACGAAAAGAAAAGTAGGGATCAACGATTTTCAGGTTGTGGGAAGAGGGTAAAGGAAGAACTGGATCAGGAAGACCAAAATAGGATGACAAAGTCTGATCGTTCTGGTGCAGTTGGCTTCAGCTGCAGTACACGGGTTATTTGGCGTCCAGAGACCCGAAACCATTTCTGCTAAATCCTACCCTGATTCGGCCTCCTGCACAACCCGCTAGCAAACCGTGGGCGGTGATGTTTACGTCGCTCCTGCTGCAAAGGTTAGCCGAAGCCCGCAGGGATGAAGTTTATCGATCGGCCTCGATGGACGGGAGGGTTGGTATGGCAAGTGAAAAGGTAAGCTTTTGCCAGTATAAGGCTGGAATGAGGGAGAGGGATAAAACCTAGCGATCCTGTGGCCCTGATCTCGCTGCTTTCAGCATCCTGAAAATTGCGCTATATCAGTCTATTCAAGCCAGCCATGTCAAACCAGGGTCTTGCTTACGGCTTGAGCGCCCAGATCAAAAAAAAGGTTTGTAACACAGGGTTTTCATTTTTATTATGCTCACTGACTTACATATACATAAAGTAATTTTTTTAAGGGAATGTGTTCACCCCGCAGCTTGATGGAAAGCGCGATCCAGGACAGGAGGCTGAAGTGCTCGACTGGATTGAGGCTATTATTGGCGAGAAGCTAGAGAGAGATAAGGGCTATGAGAATATCCTACAGAATGGTGAGATATTGGAGAAGTGAAATTTACACGTGTATTAAAAAATTGTTTTATTTAATATAAAAAACCATTTACGAGATTCCAGGCATCGTGCTGTGCAAGCTGATGAACAAGATCAAGCCGGGCAGCGTGAAGAAGATTAATGAAGCCAACAGCATGCCCTTCAAGATAATGGAGAACATCAATGCGTTCCAGAATGCTATTAAGGCCTACGGCGTCCCCACGACTGATGTTTTCCAGACCGTGGATCTGTACGAAAAGAAGGACATCAGCCAGGTTACCCAGTGCCTGTTCGCTCTGGGCCGCACGGTGAGTCACAATTAAGCCACAGTATAACTATGAGATATTGTCTGAAAACGGACTGAGTGGCTCACTAACGCATTGAAGTAATAATTTTCAGTGCCAGGTGCACCCAGAATTCACCGGCCCGGTGCTGGGGCCAAAGCTTTCAGAGGAGAACAAACGGGAGTTCAGCGAGGATCAGATAAACGCCAGCAAGTCGGTTATTGGGCTGCAGGCGGGCTTCAACAAGGGTGCCAGTCAGGCCGGAATGAACTTCGGCAAAGGACGCATGATTGTGGATTGAGTGTCGGCTATTTCGATAATGACCTGCACTTCATTTTTATGAGTGGAGTCTGACTTAATTCATGTAATCCTGACAGTCCGAAGTATATTCGCGCTTACTCTAAGATATATAGTTGTAGTACTATATTCTGTAGCAAGTCATCAAGGCACCTACAAGTAATTCTTTTATTTCGCACTTCCTTAAATTTTCTAGCTAAATCCAGAAAAAGTAGCACTGTTTGCTTATTCGCTTCCATTTTTAAGTTCCGAAAATTCGCGTCCATATAAAAAAAATCGCTTAATAAACTTTTATACAGCGATTTTTTCGTTCATTTAGAATCTAAAAGTCTCAACAGTATACTCTCCGGCAACTTGAATAATCAAAATAAACAAAAGTACTCGCACAAGTTTATTTATAGCTGCGCACTGGCTTGCTAGCTATGCAACACGCGGAAAATTTGTCTCGCATTTTCATCACTATTTAAGCGACGTAGCGAGTGCATGCTCGAAATGTCCTCTAAAAGAGCGAATGGTGCGATACCCGGCCCCATTACCTGAAATTTGATCAAAACTGTATAGCTACATGTACATGTATGTATGCATTAAAATACATGCAAAGTACGTAGTTAATTGTGATTACTGTTAAAAATAAGGAATTAACAGTAGGAATACGAATGAAGCCATTTTAGTCGAATACCATAGTGGAACTACCGGGGGGGGATTCCCCAGAAAATTTTTGTTGCGCCGGGCTACAACTTTTTGTTGCGCACCTTCTCAAACAAGAACTAAGTCACCAGTCAATCAGCAGTGCGGCCTTTCCAAGCCACCATATTTCATCAGGATGTCATCCACATGTGTTTGCATCAGCGCTGACTTCGTTGGTTACTTACTGGCTTTCACCCAAGCGGAGTTTCTCGAGTTTCAACAGGCAAGTAAAATAAACAACTTGCCAATAAAACAAGTACAAGTAATAGCCAGTGAGTAGAAATACCTTAAAAGCATGTAAAAATACAGTAAAATAATGTGCAAAATAATTTTAGGAGCTTTAAAATGTAAAGGATGATGAAGCTCCATCTTGTTGAAGGAGCCGACGGCGTAGGGGTGATGAAGGAACGTTTGAGAGTCTAGCTGAGGATGTCCAGACGGCAGCTGTCGCCCTTTACTGGAGCTTAACAAAAAAAGCTGACATAGTGTGTCCATGCATGATCATCTGATGTCGCCCATTGAAAGACTCGCGGCGCCTAGGTGACGACCGGATGCTTAGGAGACTAACTGAAGATGCTCAGCAGCTAAGGTTTCTCACTGTCAAGGCGAGTGACAAGTAAACCAACATATGTAACTTAACTATAGACTTACATCAGGGACTACTTAAACCAGGGACGGGAATCATGCAAAAATAGTTGGAGGCTGGTTTTTCTAGCGCTCCTCAGAATTTATTATTGAACGTAGAAGGCTGTTTTTAAGCCATCCTGTACAGAATTCATCTCTCTACAAGATGCACAACTTAGTTTTTGTCAAGCTTTTTTTGAGAGGAGCGGTACAGGAGGGCGAAAAAAACCAGCCTTCTACGTTCAATGATAAGTTCTAGGGAGCACTAGAAAAAACCAGCATCCAACTATTTTCTGCATGATTTGGCCAGTTTCCCGTCCCTAGTTTAAGTCTCTGACTTACATGTATACAGATAAACACGTCCGTTGCATTCGATGAAAGCTTGACATCCTTAGATAATAAGAACCACTATGGCTTTATGGCCTACTAGCTAGCTACATAGAGAAACGCTGCCTTCAGTCCTGCGCTGGGAAGTTGTTCAACCGGATGCTGTTATCGCGATTGCAACCCGTGTTGGATCACTACCTGCGCCATGAGCAGAACGGCTTCCGGCCCCATCGCGGCACAGTGAAGCAGATCCTAGTTCTTCGCCAAGTCATCGAGGAAGCGCGGACACATCAGTCGATACCTTCACAGATTGTTATCTTCACAGATTTCAAGAAGGCTTTCGACTCGGTCGTGAGGGCCGTGCTCCCAATGGTGCTTCGTGCGTACAACGTGCCAGAGCAGCTGATTTCCGTCGTCATGGCGATGTACCGCGATACGAAAGCTGCTGCTTTCGCCGGACGTTCAGAGAGATAACTATACAAACTAGTTGCTGTTACAGTGAGTGTCGGCTTGGTTGTCAACACGCTTGACCGTCGTGCTCTGCGTGCCGTACGAGGTCGAGGCTGCGATCTTGTGCCGAGGCGCTGATGGACAGGCGACAGAGTTTCCGCGTTGTCTGCAGTTTGCGAGGATTTGCAGCGTCGCCGCGGGCTTGTCTGGGCTGCCTTTCGTTCTGTGAGGGCAGTCTTGCAGTCTGAGGCCCTACCTGACTGCCAGAGGGCGGCGTTGTTCCAGGCGGTGATCGAGACCGTCCTGCTGTACAACGCCAAGACCTGGACGCTGACGGAGTCGCTCGAGAAACAAGTTGATGCTGCACACGTTGGCCTGCTGCGCGCCGCCTTCAAGCTAGATCGGCTACGAGCGAGTGGCCAACGCGGCTTTGTATCACCGCGCCAGCCTGGTCCGTTCAAGCGACGTGCTGCGCCGTCGACGACTCCAGCTGACAGCCACATCATTCGCGCCGAGTCGTACTGCCCGAGCCGGTGCAGAAGGTGCTGCTACTAACGCTGCAGGCACCCTGGATTTTGCCTGCTGGCTGACGCCGGCGCCCCGGATTCGGCCGGCGGCGTGGCATTCATTCGCGACCTGGCCCTGAAGCGCCCCTGTGACGCTAACCTGCGTATTCTGTTGTATTCACTCCCGTAAATCTGCATGGCCGCATGCCATCCTCATAAAAAATTAAAATGTTTGCGACAGCTAAAAACCTGGATATTTTGCAAAGATTTAGACACTTTATGTATGCAACAGAGGGTTCAAAGCATTTTCCAAGTGCTTGTCTACGTGCGGATAGCGTGCGGATGCAGGCTAATTGTTTTTTGGGCATTGTAATCTGTTGTTGAGCTACATGTACATGTAGAACATTGATCTTTCTCAGAAAACTTTCTCATATAAATCGAAAAAAAACAGTCTGGGAGATCTCTACCGGTATAAACAAACCAGTTACATGTATACATGTGCATGTTGTACGAGCTATATGAATAAAACACTAAACTATGCTGTTCGTGTAGCTATATACGTAGTGGTGTTTCTATTTTCAGCACTTTGTTATTAAAATTAAACTATTTTTTAAATAAACGCAAGCCTCTTTGTGGCTCTTTGTGTCTTTTTCTGTCTGACATGAGAAACTATCACGAATAATATACGCTTAAATCAACTGCGTTTTACGTGGTTTTGAACATAAAAGGTATAACAAATCCGTAAGACTAATTATGGGACAGGGCCAAAGGTTTTATTTTTTGTAAATAAAAAGTAAATAAGGTAAATAAATTTTAAAAAAATTTCCTGACAAGTTCTGGCTTTAGCTGATAACAAACTAGCGTCTTTTTAGTGGTTTAATATTTTAAGATAAAATAGTTTTCTTGCGGATCAAAGAGTCAAAAAGCATTAGAACATTGCATGTATAGGCAGTGAGCTAAGCCTCTGACACTGGTTGCCTAAAAACTTCTTCGACTGTTTTATTAGTTATGTTTCTAGATACCCTTTAAGCGATTGCAGTTTTTTTATTGGCAAAATAACTGTTTTACAATGTCTCAGTTCTATGCAGGAAGCTACATATTGTCTCCCTTCGCGACTTTAACTGGACTGTCGGTTGACAAGGTAGGCCGCTTTCTGAAGGGTAGAACTTACAAGTTTTATTTATTATTTTAATTAGGCTGCACAGACTCAACTTTATTTCTACTGCAGCTTACCAATCACTAAAATCATTACCAATACTAATCACTAATTACTAATCACCATTGGTGATCACTAATCCCCCCAACATACAAAAACATTTATCGTTTACACATATTTGCACATATATAATTTTTTTTTGTAAAAAAATTACGAAACAACAGCAAAATATCTCTAGTGACTATCTATTTTTTTAAGTATTCTCTAATCCATATAGAAATTATTCTTTTATGCATTTTTTATTTTATGAATTCTAAATTCATAATCTTCGACTACAAAAAATAAAAAGCTATATTATATTCGACTTTAGGTCTTGAATATTAACTAACTAAAAATGTACATTTAAAACAGGTATGAAACTTTATGCTTTTATTATTTCAGCTAAACTTCATTACCTGTCAGGTATTTGCTGCAGCTATTGGTCATCCATTTCAAAGACACTTTCCTGCAAGCGCTGGTGCTTCAAACTACCACAGATATGCGTTTACGGGATTGATTGGTACTGCTATTTGCCTTTTTTGCTTTGGCCAGTAAGCTTCAATAATATTTTATTCAACAACCGTGTCCTTCGATTTTCTTGCTGCTACTGTTTTGCCTACATTTTTATTTTAGCCAAATTTTCCATCTGATTTTCCAATCATTGGTGTGCTATCTGCTGATGAAATTTGCTGACCCGAGAACGGCCAGATTTATTATCAGTGGATTCGCAATTCTTTACTTGTCAGTCTGCCATATTTTAAGGCAGTACTATGACTATGGCGGTTATACATTAGACATCACCGGGTGAGTTCATTTTTGGTTTCCTGGTAGAGACCAAATCACTTCTACTAAAGCAGTTCTTTCTCTACAGCCCCCTCATGATAAGCACGCAGCGTCTCTCCGCTCTGGCCTTCAATCTGCATGACGGGCTGATTTTGCGAACTGGTGGTGATAATCAGAAGGCAGCTCTCACAGAGCGCCAACGTTTACACAATGTCAGGTAAAAACGGATTCACAAAAAGACACGTAGTAGTAGCAATTGCTTTTTATTGCTTTTTTCATCGTTTCAATTCAATTATTCATATTTTAGGGAATTGCCAAGTCCATTGCAATTTTACTCATACATTATGCACTACCAGGGTATTCTTGTTGGACCATTTGTGTTCTATTCGGACTTTCAGCGCTACATAGAAGGCATGGAAATCATACCTGAAGGAGTATCTGTAAGCATTGGACTTCGAAAATGCGCACTGCATTCTTTCATTGCTGTTTATTCTGCGAGTAAAAATTCTCAAGCAAGTTCGCTAGAGAAGCTTTTTGAAAAAAATTTACCAGTTAGTCAAGTCACAATTAACAGTATGACTTCAGTATAGCCAAAAACCAGAATGAATACTTTAAATGAAGAATCCTTGCATAATTCTTAGACCGCGAAACAGGAGTTAGTCATTAATCAAGCCCTAGTACCATAAATTTCAGAGTCCATCTCTGTCAAACCATCGGCAGGGTCGTGGGAGAATCAGCGTTGTAATCAGATGGCTTTGTTTTTTTGGAATCGTTTCATTGCTCCTTCCAAAAGCGTTTCCCATGGAGTTTCTGGCTGGTAAGCCCAATTTATTCTTGCTTTTGAATAAAAAGGCTAAATGTACAAGGGCCTCGCAAGTATTCGGCATACAAGAAGAAAAGTTAGCCTAGGCTGAGGTGGTGGTTGTTCCCTCCTAAATCAATAAGTTCACGCCAAACAGCTTTCAAGACTTACAATTTTTTCTACATCGCAAATGACTTTTCTCTAAGTCCGCGTTTCGCGGCTCACTGCCGCGTGGCGTGGGTCCACGACATTTGACTGCCCCAATTTGACTGCCACTGCCGCGTGGCGTGAGTCCACGACATTTGACTGCCCCAATTTGACTGCCACTGCCGCGTTTTGGCTGGCAGTCAAATGGCTGGCAGTCAAATGGCTGGCAGTCAAATGGCTGGCAGTCAAATGGCTGGCAGTCAAATGGCTGGCAGTCAAATGGCTGGCAGTCAAATGGCTGGCAGTCAAATGGCTGGCAGTCAAATGGCTGGCAGTCAAATGGCTGGCAGTCAAATGGCTGGCAGTCAAACTGTGGCAGCTAATTTGGGGCCATCTTTATATTTTTGGTCCCAGTGCAATATTGAGACATTTTTATATCTTTTGACCAATTATTTAAGTTTTATAATTTTATAATTATTAGATTTATAATTTTTATTCTACTTACCGGAAAATAAATTAGTCGGCCAAACATTCTCTCCCACTAAACCTACAGAAAGTATAGCAGAGATTAATAAAAAGTCCTATTTATATTAATAATTATTTTTTGGTTTCTTCTGGTGCTGGTGCAAATTTAAATTACACTTAAATCGTGTGAATCTGACGTACATGTACAGATCTTAGAGTGTGTACTGAATTATGCTTGCAGTAATTTATTGTTCTGTTCATACTCGTATCCAACCCTCCAGCAAGTATTCCGCATTTTAATGACTTCATACGATTTTTCTGATAACTCCCCGCTTACTCAGATGAAGGCTACGCGTCTTATTTGCTATTGGGTAAATGGCTCTACCTCATGGTGGCGTGCTTTGTTCTGAGGCAGAAGTATTACTTTGCCTGGAGTCTCGGTGAGAATTATCGAGTATCAGCAATGCTTTATTTATTATTTTTAGTGTCTGTATTTGTTTTTAAATATATAAGAACCAAAGATTCACAGGAACCAAATTCGAATATAAAACTTGTGCGTGACGAACCCCGCAAATTACTAGGGGAGCTGGGTTACCTGTGCTCAGGCTTCGGCTTCAGTGGCATCGAAAAGATTTCTCGAAAGCCCGAGTACAAACTGGCGCAAAACTTTGAGTTTTTTCACGCTGAGGTGAGCCGTCCCGCGAACTAAAGTTCGATATTGTTGTTTGCTATACCGCCCATACTACAGCTTTCCTGTATATCCGAGTCTTATATTGATGAATGCCTTCTTAGCTTTCGTTGTATGTATAAACATGTATAAAAATGTTTTCAACATAAATAGGATATTATCACCACTAAATATTAAGAATCACAACCCACAGTTTGGTACCTCGCTGAAATTGTGCATTGACTTCTGGAACATCAGCACGGTAAACTGGCTGCGCGAGTGCATCTATGAACGGGTGCCTGGCAAGCACGCCACCCTCGCCGTTTTCTTCGCGTCCGCCGCCAGGCACGGCTTTTATCCAGGCTACTATCTCATGTTTATCTCGCTCGCGGGCTTCACTCAGGTTGCTCGCATGGTAAGGCAGCTCTTAGCAATGCATAATCAGCTGTTTCAGGTACTTGAGTTCGGTTTCGCAAGATACGAGCGTACCGCAGTACAAATCAGACAATCAGGCCTTGAGTGTGCGTACGAAAAATATTAGTTTGCTTACACTGGTAAAGTACGAGGTGAACTCAAGTAAAATATGGCAGTCAGTTGATCAAAGATTGGCCCGACCCATTTCATCATGCACTTCGCTACTTTAAGAAGGCAGTATTACATTGGGTTTTGTAATTTCTTGGGTATAATGATTTAGTCTTTAAATTCCTAATTGATTAGTTAAAAGCTAATTAAATTATGTTCATGAAAAAGCTAAAAGTGGGTACTTCCCTTCAAAAGCGAGAAATATATAAATGGGCATCTGGTATCTGGTATCTGAAACTCAGAAATTTTATACACGTATACGAGCGTATGTGTACTTTATGTGCACTTACGATCGTAATATCTACTTTTTATATTAGAAATTCTAAAACCCTTAGTTGGCATTCTCTCCTCATGGCTAAAAGAATGCCGGTAACTGAGGAAAGTTTTTGTGATCATGCTTTGCAGATTGCAAAGGGACTTAATAAGTAAGTACATGTAGGTCTCTCGCTACTCCTTTTGCATCTTTTGTAAGACTAACCGAAATGTTTGCCGAAAAAATTGCCGAAACCGAAATGTTTGCTACCTCAAAAGCTTGCAAGTGTTGAGTCTCATGGCTCCTGATTGTAAAATGTGGTCCTTGACTGTAGCAATAGCTATCTTTCTTTCTCTGGTACTCATATATTTGACAGAATAAACATTTACCAATGCGCCTCATTACTCGCGCTGCCAGGCCCGGCGAGTCGTGCGGCCGCATTTTCAGCAGTCTGAGCCCCTTCGGAAGGCATACGACATAGCGACCGGAGTTGCTGCTATGACCACTCTGAACTGCTGCGCTGGCGCCTTTGCATTGCTGGAGCTGTCAAAAAGCTGGGCCTTCTGGAGGTTAGCTTTGAAATGTTTTCAGCTATCAATCTTGTAATCTTGTAAAATTTCACATCTTGGAAATGAAGTCATCCATTCATTTTTTCAATTCCCTATTTCTCTACAGGTCTGTGTACTTCCTTCCGCACTTGGTTGCGCTGGTATTTTACACTGCATTTACATTCAAGGCCTCAAAGCGGTCAAGCATTCAGTCGCAAGTGGCCCATGCTGTGCCGCAAAATAACTGAGAGCAGAAAACACTGGAAAGCGGAAAGAAAATTTCTTACTGTCTGTCAAGTATGCATGTATAATAATATCTACATGTCCGAGTGCACTATTACCTATAGGACGATACGTTACGTACATTTGTGTGTTTAATCTGTATGCTTAATCATTCTTCTTCATGATATGCTGCGAATATTTCGAAACTGAAATTTTCAATACCTTACGAGCGTACAGTCCCTTATACGAATTAAATATACCAGTTAAATTTGAACAACGAAAACCAGGGTTTTAAACAGCTTAGAACATTGTATTGTTCAATAGACAAACTCATAATTTCGTTTATCAAGGACAACTTAATCAATCACTCAGGACGGGAGTCTAGCAATTCATGGTGAGAAAGTACGAGGCTCGTTTAAAAGCATTGTTCTATGGCCAAACCTTATAGAAGCTGTATATATTACACAAGTTGTTAAACCTGTGTATTTTGAACCCGCTGAATACTAATCCCTGAAACTACTCGTATTTTTGCATCTGAAGTCATACTCAAACAAAATATTGTTAATAGTTAGGATATAGATAAACATACATTGGTGTAAATTTGTGTTTAATTTAGCTCTGTTTTTTGTGGTTTGTTTTTTGTGCAAGCATTGATCTCATTGGTTGGGGTGCCACGTGAAATGGAATGACAGACAGCTTTACTTTATTTTCTCATCTCTACTCCGCTCTATTCTCTCTCCTCTCTTCTCTCTGCTTTCTTATCTTTCCTCTCTCCTCTATTCTTTCTATTCTATCTCTCCTCCTCTTCTCTCTCCTCTCTCCTCTCTATATTCTCTCTCTCCGATGTTTCCTCTCTATTTTCTCTCTCCTTCTCTTACTCCCCTCTCTTCTCTCTCCCCTTTCTCCAATCTTTGCCCTCTTCTCTCCCCCTTCTCTCCTCTCTTCCCTCTCTAGGAACCAATTTAGGAACCTTTAAAGCTTAAAGTCTTATAATTTTAAAATATAAAATATAAAATATAATTTAAATATAAATTTTAAATTTTAAAATTAAATTTTAAAATTAAAGTGTTATAATTTTTATTTTGCATGACTAAAAGTAGTACTGTATTACTATTTCATAGATTTTTCGCTTTTAGCTTGTACAATCCATGGCCGTCTTATTGATTCTGTCTTGCTCATCCGGCCACTGTTAAACTGTCAGTTCGTAAACTGCTAGCTATTCAGTCAACCTTAGAACAGTTTGGTGAGAAATTCTAACCAAGCCTTTTGGACCACTGGAGACCATGGGGCGTAAAATAAAGTCGAAGTAAAATTCCAAGTCACTGTACATTGCTATTTTTGCTACATTTTTGCTACACTGGCCTTACCCTCTGTTCTGGGGGGAATGAGTAAGTGAGAACGGCCCAAGAAAAAGCAGACAAACTTTGCATGCTTACAGTTTCTGTTCTGATTGAGTTACAGGGTTGAGACTTAACATTTAGACATAGAATGAGTCAATGATGAATTAATTGTGTCAACTTTGAAGTCAATCGCTTGATGTGGAGCGATCTTATGGCAGCCGAAATTTAGTCAATTTTATTTAAACTCCTTTTACACATCTAGCCAGATCACAGATACTAAATACCATAGATGGTTCACTTAACTACTTCGTATATTTAGCAAAACGATTATTCTTCGGTAGTATGAATGTAAAAAGAAATATTTATTTATTCAACTAGCTGTGACTACTCAGGCTAAAGCACAAATAATTAACGTTGTCTACACAATTGTAAGTACCTACGAAGGAGCTAGCTGAGCTCTGGTCTGTCGTTAAAACCATTGTGCCCGCGGATAATGCAGAAAGGGTTCTGAAGAGGAGAATCGTGCGATGCCCTTTGTTTTTTCGATGCAAATACATATACACATTGCTGCATGACCAATTGAGTCAAGTTACGTATTCGAGACAGCTGCACAATGAGTTAAGGTGAAATATCTCAATAATAAATTGTGAAAATATAGTCTCGCTTTTATAATAGCTTTTGTGAACTAACCTCAACGTGATCTTGAGTGAATCGGCGAGTACACACCTAGTCAAAGCGGTGGTTCCGAATGAGCGCAGTGCACACAGCTGTTTGGTAATAGAAAGAAAGAGGAGCCACACCCTTCTTTGAAAGCCATCGTAGGCTAACAGCGTGCCCATTTAGTGGAAGAAAGCACCAGCTCCGCACCAAGTCTTCAGCCTATGTGTCAGACGCGGGTCGATCTGCGCCGATATAGAGTATCGCAGTGAATCGGTTGATGGAAGCCTTTGCCATACAGATGCGCAGAGTTCAGCAGGACGAAAGTGTCATTCAGACGCTTTGCGAATTCAACTGTCTGCAACACATCCTCTGATCACACGATAGACCACAGTTCTGATGCCACTTGTTGCAACAGAATGGCTCAATACTTGTGCACTGCGCTCATTCGAGACTACCGCTTTGACTACGAGCGTACGTGTGTACTCGCCGACTCACTCAGATCACGTTGAGGTAAGTTCACAAAATCGATTAAAAGCGAGACTACATTCCCATAAAAAATATTGAGATATTTCAATCTAACTCGTGGTGCAGCTGTCTCGAATACGTAACTTGACTCTTGGTCATGCAGCAATGCGTATGAATTTGCATTGAGAAAACAAAGGGCATCGCACGATTCCCTTCTGCACCCTTTCTGCACCATCCGCGGGCACAACGGTTGTAACGACAGGTCAGAGCTCAGCTCCTTCGTAGGTGCCCTGCAGTCTGTGGCTGCCAGCGGCCCGGTCGAGTCTGACTCGACGTCCGGCAGGCTTTGGTAGTCACTGCAAAGAGGACAGCTGCGAGGCTGCCGTCACAGCAGCCTGCCCCCTCTTGTGCCGAAGACTGCATGACTACCAAAGCGGGTCCATCAAACTCAAGAAATTTAGCACGTCAGGCATCATAGCAGCTGCAGCTGCTCCAAGAAAAGCTGGAGCACCCTGGACTCCTTGCAGGGTTCAGGAAATGCCTCGCTGAAAGCTGCTGAGTACGTTGATGGGTATGTGCTTAAAGCAAAGCCGAGTTCTTCACTATCAGCTGTGCAACTCTTTGCTTACAACATCCGCACCTTCAGAGGCTCACATTAAGCACAAAACCTACTCACCTGCATCCCGTATGCATTTATGAAGATGGAGGCCGCGTTTATAGCCCCCAAGCTTCATATCCAGCCAGTGTGGCAGCTCGGTTTATGGAACACCTCCGGGCACAATTAGTAGCACTAACCTGTCTTCGAGCTGCATCACACACGGGTGCTCAATCAAGTTTTTTAAGCTTTCCCTCCCCTACGGCTGCACCACTGGTATCGTCGTGAAATGAGGAATCTGCGTGCAGTACGCTCGTAGCTCAGAAAAAAGACCATGCGTAAGATGAGCAAGTTAAACTGACTTTGTCAGACTAGTATAACTTAAGAGCCTAATTTTATTTTATTCTGCGGTAAAGATAATTTCACTGTATTATAAACATTTGCCCGTTTTTATGCTTTTTTCTTACTTACAATAAACAAAAATATTGCTTGAATGTTTGCTAAATGAATAAAATATTCGTCACTACTCGTAAGTATACCAGTTGCATTAAAAGCTTAACTTACGATTGTGTAGACAACGGGAATTATTTGTGGAGGTAAGGGTACAGTCTTTAAGAAAAGTTAGGAGAATGAATGCAAAAACAAAAATTTGCATGTTTTCTTTCTTTAACTGTATCAAGTTTCAGTTTATTAATGTTTGCCCGACATTTTTTCGCCGAACCATCGGCATCTTCAGGCAGTTACACAGAAAGATGGTAAAATTTTTGAAGTCTAATAAGTCAATATAATGATGCAATAAAGAAGGTATGGACAGAAAAAATTAGATGGCAAAGTTTGAGAGGCAAGCACATAGGTCAGAACATCCTTAAATGGACACTCGCTCCTCTAACACTAAGTTGGATGTTCATAGTGGGCTTTAGCTGCTTATAATGTACACCGCCCCAAGCGAAGACAAATTCCGCTGCGGTTACGGTCGATAATTTCAAATTTTCAGTGTGTCTAACTTTTGCGCATTTGAAAAATTTCAGTTTATTAATGTAATTAAATGAATTAATGCAAATTTGTTAAAACTGAAATTTAGAAAAGAAAGAAAATATACGATTTATTTGTGGTCTAGCCAAAGTAGTCACAGCTAGTTGAATAAATAAATGGTATATATTCCCCATTTATACCAGTGCTAGGGCAATAATGCCTCCATTTCTCTTAGGCTCTTTTGTGAGCCTGGAGTGTAATGGGTGTTAGCCATCCACCCCTCGTGCTGTACTTTGTGCCGCCTTTGTGCGCCGTCCTCTCTACCCCCCGTGGGGTGGGGGGATTTGCTCACCCGCTTATTTATATGCACGCCGCCCTCTGTGCACTTTAATGAAGAACATTAAAGTGCCACCATGTCAAACATTTAAGAGCCACCATGTCAAACATTTAAGAGCCACCATATGTCAAACATATATGTGACTTTATGTCAAACATTAAAGAGCCACCATTTCGAACATTAAAGAGCCACTGTGTCAGACATTAAAAAGCCACCGTGTCAGACATTAAAAAGCCACCGTATCAAACATAAAAGAGTTACCATGTAGAACAAAAAACAGCCACCATGTCAAACATTTAAGAGCCACCATGTCAGACATTAAAAAGCCACCGTATCAAACATATATGTGACTTTATGTCAAACATTAAAGAGCCACCATTTCGAACATTAAAGTGCCACCATGTCGAACATTAAAGAGCCACCATGTCAAACAAAAAAGAGCTATACCATGAAGAACATTAAAGAGCCACCATTTCGAACATTAAGGAGCACCATGTCAGACATTTAAGAGCCACCATGTAGAATATTAAAGAGCCACCATTTCGAACATTAAGGAGCCACCATGTCAAACAGTTAAGAGCCACCATGTCAAACATTTAAGAGCCATCATGTCAAACATATATGTGACTTTATGTCAAACATTAAAGAGCCACCATTTCGAACAATAAAGAGCCACCGTGTCAGACATTAAAAAGCCACCGTATCAAACATAAAAGAGTTACCATGTAGAACAAAAAACAGCCACCATGTCAAACATTTAAGAGCCACCATGTCAGACATTAAAAAGCCACCGTATCAAACATATATGTGACTTTATGTCAAACATTAAAGAGCCACCATTTCGAACATTAAAGAGCCACCATTTCGAACATTAAGGAGCCACCATGTCAGACATTTAAGAGCCACCATGTCAATCATAAAAGAGCCACCAGGTTAACAGTAGGAATACCAAGCCATTTTTCCGCCCGTCGAACTACCAAGGGGCAAATTTTTTTGCTGCGCCGGAACGGAGCAACGCAGACACACAAAATTCAAGAACACGGGCTAACTTTTTGTTGCGCACCTTCTCAAACAAGAATCAAGTCGCCAACCCTCCGGACCGTCGAGATATTCGACGATTCTGCCAGAATGTCGGATTTTTCCCATAAGCGCTAGTGTATTCAGTACACCCCTGTGCCCCAATCAGCACTGCGCCTCAGTGCAGCCTTGCCAAGTCTCCAAATTTCATCAGCACGTCGACCAAATGTGTCTGCATCAGCTCTAACTTCGTTGGTTACTGGCCTTCACCGAGACGGAGCTTCTAGACCTTCAACAGGTGGCACCAGGTGGCTATGAACACCTTGATGCGAATTTCTCTAGTTTCGCCGATCAAGCCTCGACAGTAGGCAAGCCTCAACTGCCAGACACCCTCAGCTAGTCTCCTGAGCATTCCGTCATCATCCCGACACCGTCGGCTCCTTCAACAGATGACAACAAGTTACTATGGACACCTTGATAAGATTTTCTCGAGTTTCACCGATCAAGCCTCGACAGTAGGCAAGCCTCAACTGCTGGACACCTTCAGCTAGTCTCCTAAGCATTCCGTCATCATCCCGACGCCGTCGGCTCCTTCAACAGATGACACCAAGTTACTATGGACACCTTGATAAGATTTTCTCGAGTTTCACCGATCAAGCCTCGACAGTAGGCAAGCCTCAACTGCCGGACACCCTCAGCTAGTCTCTCAAGCATTCCGTCATCATCCCGACGCCGTCGGCACCTTCAACAGGTGGCACCAGGTGACTATGAACACCTTGATGCGAACTTCTCGAGTGAAGTGACGGTTCGTTGGTTTGCTAGCATGGGTAACTGTGTGCGGTTTTTTGCTTAACTTTATTCTGCTAACTCAGTCACTTTGCAATTCAGTGCAATTCAGTGTACATCGTTGCTCTAGCCTTGCCTCGCCCCTTAAGTCCCTCCACTTGCTCAATCATGCAGTGCATCAATATAGTTCAATACTCCACTTCAATATTTTCAATAGTCGCAATATTTAAACCATTGCTCTCGATCTGTGTCTCGTCAAGCAACTTAGACTATTCTACTACTGCAAATATATCGCAAGAATTTATACTCGTTCAAACAACATTCGATTCCTGACTTTCGCGTCACGTCATCGAGTTTCACCGATCAAGCCTCGACAGTGGGCAAGCCTCAACTGCTGGACATCCTCAGCTAGTCTCTCAAGCATTCCGTCATCATCCGGACGCCGTCGGCTCTTTCAACAGATGACACCAGGGGAGTAAGGACACCTGAGCGTGATTTTTCATCATGCTCTTAACATTTCTGAAGCTCTCAAAATTTTTCAAGCACGGAAATTGCTATAGTTATGCTTGAACTTATGTTGCTGTATATTTATATTATTATTACACATACTTTTATGCATACGAGCTACATACATATTTTATTCGAAAAGCTGTTTAGTTTATTCAGCTATAATATTGAACCCAATGCAGAAAGGGTTATGCTTTTAAAAAGCCAGTAAATTCAGTCGGTTTTTTCATTTTTTAATGATTCAGAAATGTTAAGAGCATGATGAAAAATCACGCTCACGTGTCATTACTCCCCTGGTGCCACCTGTTGAACGTGCCGACGGCGTCGGGGTGATGACGGAATGCTTGACTGACTAGCTGAGGATGTCCAGCAGTTGATTTTTGCCCACTATCGAGGCTTGATCAGCGAAATTAGAGAAATTATTATCAGGCTGTCCATAGTCAGCTGGTGTAATCCGTTGAAGGTGCCGACGGCGTCAAGGTGATGATGGAAGGCTCGAGAGACTAGCTGAGGATACCTAGCAGTTGAGGTATGCCCACTGTCGAGGCTTGATCAGCGAAACTCGAGAAATTCGTATCAGAGTGTCCATAGTCACTTGGTGCCACCTGTTGAAGGTCCAGAAGCTCCGCCTGGGTGAAGGCTAGTGACCAACGAAGTCAGAGCTGATGCAGACACATGTGGTCGACGTGCTGATGAAATTTGGAGACTTGGCAAGGCTGCACTGAGGCGCAGTGCTGATTGGCGCACAGGGGTGTACTGAATACACTAGCGCTTATGGGAAAAATCCGACCTTCTGGCAGAATCGTCGAATATCTCGACGGTCCAGAGGGTTGGCGACTTGATTCTTGTTTGAGAAGGTGCGCAACAAAAAGTTAGCCCGTGTTCTTGAATTTTGTGTGTCTGCGTTGCTCCGTTCCGGCGCAGCAAAAAAATTTGTCAGGGGGGGGGAAATTTCCCCCCCCCCCCTTGGTAGTTCTACTGTTAAACATTAAAGAGCCACCATGTCAAAGATTTAAGAGCCACCATGTCAAACATAGAAGAGCCAACATGTCAAACATTAAAGAGCCACCATATCAGACATTAAAAAGCCACCGTGTCAAATATAAAAGAGCCACCAGGTTAAACATTAAAGAGCCACCATGTCAAACAATAAAGAGCCACCATGTTGAACATAAAAGAGCTACCATGTCAAACATTAAAGAGCCACCAGGTTATGCATAAAAGAGCCACCATGTCAACATAAAAGAGCCACCATGTCAAACATAAAAGATACAATTTCAAAAGTGAAAGTAAGCGAATTTTAAAGGAGCCACTATAATGCTAAGGAAATTGTCGCACTAGCTATTATTGTCTGGTGGATGCTTGCCATTTGGGGATGCTATCTATCTGGGGGATGCTTGCTCTCTTGAAGAAGCTTGCTATCTGGGGGATGCTTGCTATCTGGGGGATGCTTGCTATCTGGGGGATGCTTGCTATCTGGGGGATGCTTGCTATCTGGGGGATGCTTGCTATCCGGGGGAGGCTTGCAATCTGGGGGATGCTTGCTATCTGGGGGATGCTTGCAATCTGGGGGATGCTTGCTATCTGGGGGATGCTTGCTGTCTTGGGATGATTTCTTTTTGCATTGCACTTCATTTAAGCATTTTGTCTGTTTTCTTTGTGAATGCTTTATTTGGTTATCTTTTTGTTACTTGTAGAGAGCAGAGATTCTATACAGATGTCCCCCAACGGGGGTCGAAGATTGCTAGTTTTACAACTAAACAGCTCAAACAAGAGCTAGCTCAGCGAGGCCTCTCACAAGCTGGTCGTAAACAACAACTTTATGAGCGTCTACACAGACACCTGCGTGCTATGTCTGAGTATCCAGCTGCAGCAAAAAGTCACGACGCAAGCCTCAACTCAGACACCATCAACGGTGGACATTCGATGGGTGGACACGGAGCTTCAGGGAGCGCGGCGAGCGACCTGGCGGCTCTGAGGAAGGAGGTCGAGCAGCTGGAGATTGAAGCCCTGACTCGGCGCCGCGCACAACTGCAAAGCGAGCTCAATCAGTCGCAGAATCACCGGTCTCAGGAACCTCTACAACAATAAGGAGAGCGGAGAGAAAATGCTGGCTTGCATGAGGCGTTTTTGTTAGGCGGCGCTCTTACAGATCCCGGCAGAAGCCAGTGTGACAAAAAGCCTAGCAGGGCTTATCTGATTCGCGATTTTGTCAAGCCCAGTTCAAATCAACCTAATGAGAGCCTCACAGCCTGCATGGAGAACGGCAACCTGGTCTTTAAGAAGCAGCCACCCAGCTTGGGGAAAATCTCTGTCGGCCAGTGGATTGCAGGGAACTCTAAGATTTTGCTTCGACTAGTTGATGATGGGTCGCTGATTCACATTAATGACGATGGATCTGTCAATGTTGACGAACTAAAAGGCTATCTGGAGTACTCACAGAAGATCGGCGAGCTCTTAGACGCTAACTACAGTCCAAGTGTCGTGTGGGAATTCGATGAGGATTACGGAAAGTTGATCGCAGACTCGGATTCGCATCGATGGGGCTGCGAGCCTCCACAGCTGTACCACCGACACCTTAACGCATCAAGAAACTTAAAAGTCACCCTGAGCAGACCAGCATCCAACCAGTCGCAAGCTCCCATCTGCCTAAGCTACAACTCCCCTGCCGGCTGCCAGCGGTCCTCCTGTAGGTACCGTCACGTCTGCAAGCTGCGCGACTGCGGCCGGCCGCACCCCGCGCACCAGCAGTGTCCGGCCAGCGTCGGCGGCGACGCTGTGGGGGGAGCAAAAAACTAGATCTTTTTTATAGCCGCCCTGCTTTTAACCCCGTTTGCCGTCGCCTTTTATCTTGCCTCCCTCTGCTCATTGCCCAGCTCCCACCCTGCTCTCTCCACCGCGCCGCGCTCTGTCGTCCGACATGAACCTTGCCACCTGGGAGCCGCTGCTTCTGGGTGACCAAGACGAAAATTTTCTTCGCAGCGGCCTTAGTTACGGCTTTCGGCTCGTCAATAGGTCGCCGCCTTCTCTTTCCTGCTCCGCCAACTACCGCTCAGCCTTAAACCAAGCCAAGCAGGTTGATGAACAGCTCGCCGAGGAGCTCCGTCTCGGCCGCTTGCAGCTCGCCAATGGCCCTGTCATGGTGAACGCCATCGGGGCGATTCCAAAATCTGACGGCAGTGTCCGGGTCATTCATGACCTTTCTAGACCTCCGGGGTCCTCCGTCAACGACAGCTATGAGCAGGAAAAGGGGCTGCGCTTCGCCTCTGTCCAAGACCTGACCCGCTATCTTCGCCTAAGCTCGTTTATCGGCAAAATCGACCTCAAGCAGGCCTATCGTTCCGTCGGTATTCACCCAGACGACCAGGTGCTCACGGGCCTCAGCTGGCGGTTTGCTGCCGACAGCGATGACTCGGTGCTCGTTGACACCCGGTTGACCTTTGGTGCTCGAGCGTCATGTGAAATTTTCCATCGCTTATCGGCCTGCATCAAGCGCCACATGCTCAGCATTGGCTTCACAGCTACCGTCAACTACTTGGACGACTGGGCAGTAGCCGCTGATACTAAAGAAGCGGCTCAGGAGGCCTTTAATTATCTGGTTGATCTACTGCAGAACTTAGGCTTCGACATCAACTGGCAGAAGACCGTGGCCCCAGCTCAACACGTTGTGTTTCTCGGCGTGCTGGTTGACACTGTGAACGGCACCCTGTCACTTCCAAGCAACAAGAAAGACGACATTCGGAAACTGCTGAACGATTGCCTGTCACGTGACGTTGTTAAGCTGAAGCAGCTCGAAAAACTGGCCGGCAAGTTGTGCTGGCTCAGCCAGATCAACAGGATTTTTCGTCCTTTCCTGCGCCCGCTCTTCGACATCCTCAGCTGCAGAATGGACACCCGGCTGCCATCTGAGCTTCGCAACCTCTTCCTCTGGTGGCTGCGCGTCGTGAGTTCTCTGCCGCCGACGGTCATTCGCCCCCGTTTTCGTCAACTTGTGGCCATCGAATCTGACAGCAGTTGCGAGGGTGCTGCTGGCATCGTCTTTGGCAGCGAATTCAATGACTGGGCGTACTTCAGCTGGGAGAAGGACTTCGAGAGCAAGTTCCGCGACCTTCACATCAACCACAAAGAGGCGCTGGCTCCGCTGCTTACCATCCTGCGCTTCCGCGAGCAGCTTAGGAACAGCCGCGTTGTGATTTACCCGGATAGCACTGCTGCCGTCGGCATGGTCAATAAGCTGTCCTGTCGGCATCCTCTGCTCATTCGCATCTATCAGACCGTTGCTCTCGTGTGCCTCACGTCGGGAATTCAGCTCCAGGCGTTCCACCTTTCTGGCCAGATGCAGCTGCTGAGCGACTCCGCTTCTAGAATGGGGGGCTCGAGCAGAGAGCTCATTAATTTTTGCTGCCGTCTTTACGGCTCTTTATGCATTTGCCCTTTCGAATTTGCTTCCCACACCATTTCTGCCGTGTCTCGCACCGCTCTTCATTCACAGGTCGCAGCCGCGCTCCGCTCCGCTCCACCGTGTCTGTGTCCGCTCTGTGCCGCCTGTCATTAGCGCCTAGTTCCAGGAAGTCCTATGCGAGCCACTTACAAGTCTGGAACGAATCAAGGACGTCCTTGGCGTCCCTGGAACGAATTCTGCCGGCAGCGTCGAATTCCCGCGACCGCCGCTTCCGAGTCTGATGTCTGCCAATTTGTCTCGTTCCTGTTACAACGTGGACCGGCGTCCTACTCCAGTGTGCAGTCAAGCCTCAGCGCGGTGTCTTTCCTTCATAGGGCTTCCGCGTCGCCAGACCCGACCAAGGGCAGCGCTCGCCTGGCTCTCGTGTGTCGCGGGGCTCGGCGTCTTCTGAGCCGGCAGCCTCGGCGTGCGACGCCGCTGAAGCCCAGCCACCTCCGCCTGCTCTGCAGCTCCACCGAGCTACGTCATTCGCTGCCGCCCCGTCTGCTGGCCGCCTTCAAGGCAGCATTGCTGGTGGCCTGGTGGGGAGTCCTTAGGCTCGGCGAGCTCTTACCATCCACCGCTGCGGACGCTCTTCCCCGGAGCTGCCTATCAGCGTGCCCCGGTGGTCTGCGGCTGGTGCTCAACGGGTCAAAGACAAACCAATTCAAGGAGCGGCAACTGGAAGTTTTTCTGCCGCAGGCCTCTGAATGCCTGCTTATCTGTCCCGCTTCCGCACTAGCAACTCATCTGCGCGAGAATCAAATCTACGCGTCGCAGCAGTCCCTGTTTTCTGTCCTAGGCAGCCGCGGCCGGACTCTCTTGTCTGCAGCTATGTTCACCCGGCTCATAAAGCGGGGCATGTCTCTGTGCGGCTTTGGCGAGTGCGGCTTCTCAGGTCACAGTCTGCGTAGAGTGGGGGCCAGCGCTGCCTTTTAGTCAGGCCTCTCAATCGCCGACATCCGTTGCATGGGCGACTGGCGTTCAGACTGCGTCTTTCGGTATTTCTCTGATGAGGCGTCATTTGCCCGCCGTCGGGCAGCAGCTAGGCGGGTCGCTGCCTGCCTGGCCTCTTGACTGCTTACTCGCTCGTTTTTTGACCCTTTGGCGTTTTACCTTGGCATTCGTGGCCTGGCTTCGCTTGCTTTTGCTGCCTCCTTGCTTTTATCGTCCTGTTCTCTCCTTTTTATCCTCCTTTTTTCGGGGTTGGGGTCGCTTTCCCCACCTCTCGCGCTGCTTCGGGCCATAGACCTTTGCCTGCCTGCTGTTCGTCTCATTTGCTGTTGGGTGTGATTGGTTAATAGAGCATTTTTGCCCTAGACACTTGGTATTAATGGGGAATATGTGATGTATCCACCATTTTTTCCCGGGCGAACGTCTATGGTCTCAGTGTAAATTTCATTTATTTGCATCGAAAGAGCAGTTGCACAGTGAAATAAACCGTTTATTTGCACCGATGCAAATAAATGAAAATTACACTGAGACCATACGCTCGTAGACGTTCGCCCGGGGCAAGTGGGGGATACATGTTGCTTTTTATGCTCATACTCGTACTACCGAACACAGAGTTTTGCTACGAGTGAACCATCCATCTATAGGGTATTTAGTATCTATGGCCCAATATGTGATGTATCCACCATTTGCCGTACAGTAGGCCCACTACTACTGTATTTATACATGTATTCATAAATTCGCTAGGCCAAGTTTGTTTTACGGAGCGTCAGAATTTTTGTCTATTACTCGTAGTTAAAATCAGTTAAGTTAATGCTCAAAGCAGTCGCTTTTAGTTGGCTGAGATCCTCACCCAGTATCCTGACCTAGCTGCGTTTTACAAGCACCTAAATGAGCAATTTTAGCTCAGACAAAAGTGCATTTGTAATCTGAGTTTTTATGAAATATTTTTGCTCTTTTCACTTGTCTCATAAGCAGCATGTTAAAGAAATAATCAAGTCTAATAAATCGGAGGGTTAGACTTTAACAAAAAACAGGTAAATGAGCCCTGTGGCTAAATTATTGCTTATATATTAACAGTAGGAATACCAAGCCATTTTTCCGCCCGTCGAACTACAAAGGGGGGGGGGAAATTTCCCCCCCCCCTGACAAATTTTTTTTCTGCGCCGGAACGGAGCAACGCAGACACACAAAATTCAAGAACACGGGCTAACTTTTTGTTGCGCACCTTCTCAAACAAGAATCAAGTCGCCAGCCCTCCGGACCGTCGAGATATTCGACGATTCTGCCAGAATGTCGGATTTTTCCCATAAGCGCTAGTGTATTCAGTACACCCCTGTGCGCCAATCAGCACTGCGCCTCAGTGCAGCCTTGCCAAGTCTCCAAATTTCATCAGCACGTCGACCACATGTGTCTGCATCAGCTCTGACTTCGTTGGTCACTAGCCTTCACCCAGGCGGAGCTTCTGGACTTTCAACAGGTGGCACCAAGTGACTATGGACACTCTGATACGAATTTCTCGAGTTTCGCTGATCAAGCCTCGACAGTGGGCATACCTCAACTGCTAGGTATCCTCAGCTAGTCTCTCGAGCCTTCCATCATCACCTTGACGCCGTCGGCACCTTCAACGGATTACACCAGGTGACTATGAACACCCTGATGCAAATTTCTCTAGTTTCGCTGATCAAGCCTTGCCAATGGGCAAGCCTCAACCGCGGAACATCTTCAGCTAGTCTCTCAAGCATTCAGTCATCACCCCGACGCCGTCGGCACCTTCAACAGATGACACCAGGCGACTATGAACACCCTGATGCAAATTTCTCTAGTTTCGCTGATCAAGCCTCGACAGTGAGCAAGCCTCAACTTCTGGACACCCTCAGCTAATCTCTCAAGCATTCAGTCATCACTCGGACGCCGTCGGCACCTTCAACAGATGACACCAGGCGACTATGAACACCCTGATGCAAATTTCTCTAGTTTCGCCGATCAAGCCTCGACAGTGAGCAAGCCTCAACTTCTGGACACCCCAGCTAATCTCTCAAGCATTCAGTCATCACCCCGACGCCGTCGGCACCTTCAACAGGTGGCACTAGGTGAGTAAGGACATCGAAGCGTGGTTTTTCATCATGCTCTTAACATTTATGAAGCTAATACATTTTTTAAGCACGGACATTGCTATAGATAAGCTTGAACTCATGTTGCTGTATATTTATATTATTATTACACATACTTTTATACATACGAGCTACATACATATTTTATTTGACAAGCTGTTTAGTTATTCAACTATAATATTGAACCCAATATTTATGCAGAAAGGGTTATGCTTTTAAAAAATGAAAAAAACTATTCAATTTACCTGCACGCAAATGAAATTTAGGATCAAGTAATTAAAGATAACTACTAGTATTATATAAAAAAGAAACGAAAATTAGCGCAAAAGCATGATAGCTACTACTGTACATTCGCAAGAAATCCTAGAACAATGACAAGTTTTTCATTATCCTCAAATGTCCTTCAATTTTCTGATTACATGCACAACAAATTCGTGGCCGGAAATCTTTCGTGCTCCTTCTGGCTGGAATAGAAATGAAAATAAGACAATATTTTTTCGTAACCACTTCGTGTACAGTACATCGATACTTACAGGCGGTGCATCAACAGCCCTGCCACCAGTGACTTTTCGAAGATAGGTGGTAATTTCAGCTGGCCATGTGTACTTTCCAGGTCCTATTGGTGATCGGCGCAAGTATCTAGCCCAAATTCGGTAGGCCTCATAGCGAGCTTCTTTTCTTCTGGTGTCCTTGTAGATGGAACAAAATGCAACAAACTTTTTTATGTCATTCGTTGTTGCGCCATTCCGCCGCAGAAAATCCTTAACGTTCTCAATGTCGGAAGACATGTCACGCACCTTTGCAGCGCTGAAGCTGTTGACTTAAGAAACCTAATTTGCGGAACCTCGTTTGTGATATAAATGCATGAGTGTTGGATGGCAAGTGGTGTGTAAACAACCTTTTCACATATATACCCGTAGGAACTGCAGGGCTAGACAGCGGGCAGAATGCAGGGTAGGTAAAGGCTGTCTGTCTGTTGGGCAGCAGCCAATCACGGTCTGCCGCCAGCGAGGGGAGGGTCTCTAGGGGCACAAGGGGAAACCAGAGCGCCAGCCACGCAAGGGTGGGTCTATAAAGACTCTAAACCCCAAAACTTACTGGCCCAAAACAGACAAGAGTGCAATTTTCAAAGCTTCAGATATCAGACAAGCAGTTTTGTGTCAAATGCAATGGCGAGCTATAGCGGCAGATGCCCCAAAGGTTCTGACCCAACCGACGAATCAAGATCGACCAGTACCGATTCAAGTGATTCGGAAGTAAGTGAAGCTGACGCTGACGAGTTCCTGTCAGATGAGGAGTCGCCCGAAGTATCTTTAGCGCCGTCAAAACTACAAGTAATTCATGAGATCAAGCCCCTACCAAATCATGAATTTAGCTATAGCACTCAACATCCGCACCCAAGGCGATGGCCAAGCGACTCTGTGCTGCGTTTGGAACCGCAGATCAATCCAAACTTTTCCTTTGACTCGCCAACGGAATGCGTCCTATTTTTTTGCCCAGAGATGCTGTTGAAGAAATTGTCAGATCGACAAATGAGACTGGCCATCGCAGACTTGGCAGTGACTTCGAAGACTGTGATGTTGTTGAAATGGAAGGCTTCATTGGAGCACTACTTTATTTAGGAGCCCACAACATGCGTAACGCAAGTGTACAGCAAATTTGGTCTGTCGACCCTTGTCATCCGATTCACGCTTTTTTGGTGACAGGCTTCTCGAGAAACAGATTTTCGCAATTATGGAGTTGTCTCTCGTTTGAATGTCGCGCGAGCCGGATTGCAAGGACTGCCAGAGATCCTATCTACGGCATTCGAGCTCTGTATAGCAACTTTCAAGATCGCCTCGCAATGCCCGTCCTGCCTGGAGCCTACATCTGTATCGATGAACAGCTCATTCGATACTATGGCAATGACTGTAGCTTTACTGTCTTCATGAAGGACAAGCCAGCAAGAAACGGCCTGAAGTTTTTCACGGCAACCACTGCTCGAAGTCCGATCGAAGAAAGCAGTGAAACATTACATTATGTGTACAAGTCAGAATTGTACACCGCAGAAAACAACCTGCTGATGAAAGCGGAGAGCGGTGGCGTCAGCAAATACTGGAGTGGCGAGCAAGTGCTTCTTCGTCTATCCGACAACTTTAAAGGATTTTGGATAAACATTACCGCTGATCGTTTTTTTACTAGCCCAAGGGTGGCAGCAGCGCTCTACGATGAGAAAATAACACTTCTGGGAACCGTAAAGCGCGATCGCAAGGGCCTGCCACCTCAGTTCAAGGACAACAAGAGACCAAGTCAGCCGGAGTTCCTGTATGACGGGCCTCTTACAGTCGTGCGTGCTTCAAGCAAGCGGAGGACTGTAATTCTGTTATCCACTAATCATCATGACAGCCGACGTGTGCCTCCAAAAAACAAACCAGAGCTGATCCAGCACTACAACACAACGAAGGCTGGCACCGACACGATCAACAGAATGGTTACCACTATGAACTGCCATCGCATATCGCGCTGTCTTGAAAAGACAATTTTCACTGGACACATGCTCAATGTGGCGTGGATCAACGGCGACACGGTTTACCGTCTATCAGGTCACACGGGCCTGGCTCGCAAAGAATTTCTCCTTCAAGCTGCTTCCGGGTTGCTTCAACCGCAGATTGAACGCCGTGCGAATGACCTAACCGGCATGTCAAGTCATCTTCGTAGTCTTTTCAACACGGTGCTGAAAATCCAACCAAATTATCAGTTCCCTGAATGCGCTACCGCCGATCGGCCAGCAGGAGAGCGAGGGCGATGCCGACTGTGCATGGCAGAAAGGAGCACAAGTGCGGAGAAGTACTCGCTGAACACGCGAAACAAAAAGTGTGCGAACTGCGCTAGTTTCGTGTGCAAGAGACATCGAAACGATGTCTCATTGTGCGACACCTGCTACAACCAACAGTAAAAATCCAGCCAGAAGGAGCACGAAAGATTTCCGGCCTCGAATTTGTTGTGCATGTAATCAGAAAATTGAAGGACATTTGAGGATAATGAAAAACTTGTCATTGTTCTAGGATTTCTTGCGAATGTACAGTAGTAGCTATCATGCTTTTGCGCTAATTTTCGTTTCTTTTTTATATAATACTAGTAGTTATCTTTAATTACTTGATCCTAAATTTCATTTGCGTGCAGGTAAATTGAATAGTTTTTTTCATTTTTTAAAAGCATAACCCTTTCTGCATAAATATTGGGTTCAATATTATAGTTGAATAACTAAACAGCTTGTCAAATAAAATATGTATGTAGCTCGTATGTATAAAAGTATGTGTAATAATAATATAAATATACAGCAACATGAGTTCAAGCTTATCTATAGCAATGTCCGTGCTTAAAAAATGTATTAGCTTCATAAATGTTAAGAGCATGATGAAAAACCACGCTTCGATGTCCTTACTCACCTAGTGCCACCTGTTGAAGGTGCCGACGGCGTCGGGGTGATGACTGAATGCTTGAGAGATTAGCTGGGGTGTCCAGAAGTTGAGGCTTGCTCACTGTCGAGGCTTGATCGGCGAAACTAGAGAAATTTGCATCAGGGTGTTCATAGTCGCCTGGTGTCATCTGTTGAAGGTGCCGACGGCGTCCGAGTGATGACTGAATGCTTGAGAGATTAGCTGAGGGTGTCCAGAAGTTGAGGCTTGCTCACTGTCGAGGCTTGATCAGCGAAACTAGAGAAATTTGCATCAGGGTGTTCATAGTCGCCTGGTGTCATCTGTTGAAGGTCTAGAAGCTCCGCCTGGGTGAAGGCTAGTGACCAACGAAGTCAGAGCTGATGCAGACACATGTGGTCGACGTGCTGATGAAATTTGGAGACTTGGCAAGGCCGCACTGAGTCGCAGTGCTATTTGGCGCACAGGGGTGTACTGAATACACTAGCGCTTATGGGAAAAATCCGACCTTCTGGAAGAATCGTCGAATATCTCGACGGTCCGGAGGGCTGGCGACTTGATTCTTGTTTGAGAAGGTGCGCAACAAAAAGTTAGCCCGTGTTCTTGAATTTTGTGTGTCTGCGTTGCTCCGTTCCGGCGCAGCAAAAAAAATTGTCAGGGGGGGGGGGGAAATTTTCCCCCCCCTCTTGGTAGTTTTACTGTTAAATTAAATCGATCCTTCTCTCTCCAACTCTCTGACTCATCAACGCCTCACGCACATCAACCCCACCCCAACACACTCTGAGACGGGGACCGCCAAGTGTACACTGGCGACGCTACACATAACAGAGGGTCGGTACGAAGGCACTCCAAATCCAACACACTCCCCCTAATGATGCTTCATCATTACTTAAAGGTTGATACGAGTATTCGAAGAGCGAAAATATTACGCAAACGAACGGCAGCAAATCGTCAACAGTTTGAATGCGAATTCAGCAACGAAGAAGCACGTAAGTGAGGAACAAAGGGAAAACGAAACTAAAAAAAATCCAATCAGCGCCAAGGAGCTCAAAAGGTAAGATTGAAAGTGAGTGAAAATTACTGCGAACTAAAACTAAACAGGAACTCGAAACAACGATTAGAACAGTCATTGAAAGTCAGTTACTTAAGTTCATTCGGTCACAGCTTCCAGCCAAATCAGGTTCTCCACCGGTCGGTGAATCAAGCATCTCCTGGGACCGCGGCCAGGTCTGGGCGCGACTCGAACCGTTACAGATCTCACCGCCCCGTCTCGGCCAGGATGTGCCGTCGCTTCTCGAGTTACGCCATGCTTGGGACTTAGATTATGTTCTCGCAGGCTGGTCAGATACTGTCGCTCCCAGCAGTCCCAGAAGGCTTGCAGTCTGGCGCGCATTCGCCTCAGCAGTGTTGGCAACGGCAGCAGGAGCTCGGGCGTACCGCTGGAAGTTGGCTCCGCCGTCAGCCGTTGCAGGACCAGAAAGTGCGCCTGCGTCAGGACTTCTCCGTTGGTTTCGGCATCCACGTAGAGTAGAGGCCCACTGTTGAGCACCGCTTCCACCTCCATTAGCACTGTCCGCAGTTCGTCCAGCGTCAGGGTTGCGTTGAGGATGGTCTTGCGCAAAGCCAGCTTGATGTCCCTCATCAGTCGCTCCCAGAAGCCTCCTTGCCACGGTGCGCGTTCGACGATGAATTGCCAGGTGATTTTCCTGGTGGCGCAGAAGTCTTGAACTTGTCGACTCTCCGACGCCTGAAGTATTTTGGCAGCCTTGGTGAATGTCTTGGCGTTGTCACTGATGAGATTGGGAATTCCTCTCCGAGCACAGAACCTTCGGAGGGCTCGCAGGAAGGTCTCGGTCGTCAAGTCGCTCACCAGTTCCAGGTGAAGGGCTCGCGTGGCCGCACAGGTGAAAACCAGGATATAGCCTTTCTCGATTTCTGTGTCCTCCATCAGTTTGACAGGTCCGCAGTAGTCGAGTCCGCACCACTCAAAGGCTCTCCCAGACTTCACGCGTGCTTCAGGTAAGGCTGGAATTTGCTTCACTGCATATGGTAGTCCTTGAAGACGTCTGCAGACAAAGCACCTTCTCAGGATCGACTTGACTCGCTGTCTTCCTCTGATTAGCCAGAATCTCTCTCGCAGCTTACAAAGAGTGCTGGGCACTCCCCCGTGCAGAACCTTGGCGTGAGCGTCCCAGATGAGAAGAAGCTCCAGGTGTGACTTGTTCGGGATCAGAATCGGACAGTCAACCTCGGCAGAGGCGTTGGACTCCTTCAATCGACCTTGGCTTCGGAGAATACTCTTGTTGTCTAGAAAAAGATTCAACTGCCTGCTGAGATCTGTACTGGCCGCTGACTCCTGAAGGTGAGCAATTTCGGCTTGAAAACTCTGTCTCTGCACTTCTAGCAGCCAGCGCTCTTCAGCTTCAAGGACTTCTGCTGCAGCCAGTAGTCCCACTCGCTCCTCCCCCGCTGCAGAAGTTATAGCTTGCAGGTTTCTGACGAAGCGTAGGACATAGGCTGTCACTCGAATCAGATTGGTCCAGGATGAGAAGTTCGTGTCATTGAGAACTTCTTGTAGACTGATGTCAGGACCAGCTTCAGTTAGCAGAACAACGGGACGGTTCGCCTGTGTCTTCTACTCGTCGGCAACTGCCGCTGTCGGTAAGCTGAGAAAGGATTGGTCGGGCCAATCGTCAGGAGGTCGTGCCAGCCAGCCTGGACCGTGCCACCAGCTGTTGTCCGCCTGCAACTTGCTCGCTGATGTTCCTCGAGATGCAACGTCCGCCGGATTCTCCTCGCCTGGGACATGTCTCCAGGCATCCCCTGGCACCAGGCGGCGGATCTCCGTCACCCGATTATGAACAAAGAGCTTCCAGGGTCTGTGCTGCCGGATCCAGTAGAGCGTGTCGGCACTGTCTGTCCAGCAAAACACCTGGCGAACCTGAGGATACTGACTCATGGATGATGTCAACAGTCTGGCGAGTATCAAGGCACCCAGGAGTTCGAGCCGAGGAATTGAAAGAACCGACAGTGGAGCCACTCTCGCCTTGGCGGCCACCAGGTTGCAGCTGACGAAACCATCGGTGTACTGCACTCGCAGGTAAAGACACGCCGCATAGCATTTGACTGACGCATCACAGAACCCATGCAGCTCCTCGACCTCCTTCGTCGCCGAAAGCACCAACCTTGGAACTTGAAATCGACCTGCCAGCATCTCCTGCAAACACTTCAGCCACTGCTGCTTAATCGGCTCCTTTAGCGGGCAGTCCCAAGCGATCTTTTCAACGCACAGCTTTTGGAACATCGATTTCGGCAACGTAAGCAGCGGAACCAGGAAACCCAGAGGATCGTAGACACGGGCCAGCAGCTGTAGCACGACACGCTTGGATGGCGACGCCTTGAGCAAATCTTCTGGCGGAGAAAACTGCAGCACGAACACGTCCGATCCTGTCTCCCATCGCAGTCCGAGGGCTTTTGACGATACGCCATCTTCGCCCAATGAGGCGGCTGAATAGCTGGAGGGGTCCTCCGTGATGTCCTTTGTCACCGCCGACAACGCCGGAGCAAGAACATCACTGTCAAGTGTGCTGGCGCGAACCGCTTTCAATACATTCTTGCTGTTGGACTGCCAGTGTCGCAGATTCATTCCAGCCTGTTGGAATATGTGCCGGGATTTTTGGATGAGATCCAGGGCCTGCTGTTCATCCACGCACCCAGAGATCAGGTTGTCCACATAGATTTCTTTGGACACCTTATCCACGAACTCTGCATTCTGGCCTCGGTGAGATGCCAAATGGTGTTGAATGACAGTCTCCAGGACGGCAGGTGAGCAGGTGAGTCCGAACACCAGAGCAGCGTAGCGCAGAACAACAAGAGGTGAATCAGCTTGACTGGGATCCCGTGGCCAGAGGAATCGTAGAGCATCGCGATCGTCTTCTGCAATTCGGATCTGCAAAAAAGCCTTCTCAATATCGGCAGTCAAGGCGATCGGATGAAGTCGAAATGCCAGAAGCAGTCGCGGAATCTCGGCCAACGAACAGGTTCCTGTTTCCAGACAGTCATTCAGCGATGGACTGCACTGATCTCGCTTGGCACTCGCGTCGAAAACCACTCGAACTTTGGTCGATTCAGCTTCAGGACGGATTACGGCTCGGTGGGGTAGGTAGTGGATGAGATCGCTGGTCCCATTTGGAGCTTCTTCGACTACGCCAGCTTCCTTCTGACTGGTCAGAATGCGGTGGTACTCCTGAAGTAGCGCAGGCTCACGACGCAGCCTCGTCAGATTGGTCTTTAGTCTCTTGAACGCTACCTCAAAATTGTCGGGCAATCTTAATTCCTTTTTGGGAATCTTCCACGGCAGCTGAACTGAGTAGCGACCCTCTTGGAACTGGGCATTCAGAGTCAGTGGACGCTGATCAGGCTCGGCTGCACTTCTGATGCCGAGACCTTCTAAAGTCCAGAACGCCTCGATGGTGCTGCTGTCCAGACCTTTCTCCGCTCCTTGAGCACAGCAGAGAAGAACCTGCTCTGACCTGGTCTCTAGCTCACTTGCGGCGATCCCATCTGACAGTGACCCGCACAGCAACCAACCGAGCTGACTGGCTACGGCAACTGGACCGGAGCCAACCTCTGAGCGAATCACTTGACCTGTGACGAGGTCGTAGAATTGTTCGGCTCCGATGAGGATACTGATCTCGGGATTCTGTTCACCACCGATGTCCCAGTCTGCCATGTCGAGGTGTTGAAAGTGCTTCATGCACAAGCTGCTGACAACTGGCTGATGAGAGCAGATGTAAGGCACTGTGTTGGCGCGCACTGTGAACTGGGCGGTGCTGTCAGATTTCCGAAGCTTGAACTCGACCATCGCAGTCTGCAGCACCTTGGCCTCTGTGCCACCGAATGTTGTCACCTCCATCGTCTCTCTGCCCATGACCTGGAGCCCCATCTTCTCAGCCAAGCTGGTCAAGATGAACGAACGGTTGCTTGCAGAGTCAAAGAGAATTCGCACCGGAGTCTCCCGATTGTTAACAGTCAAAATCAGTACAGCTCCCGCTGTTGGAAGGATCACTGTTTGAGATTTTGTCACCATAGCCATGGTCTTCACTTCTTGACTCTTCACATTCTGTGCAGCAGCCTGCTCGGACTTCTTCCGGTCTTCTCCCACCTTTCCAAGTGTGGAGCCGGGTGCTTTCGGTCCATCCTTACCCTGCAGCTTCTCCATGCGTGCGCTACAGAGACTTGGGTGATGCTTCATCTGGCAGAATTCACATTGCTTCTTGTGGTAGCAGGTCTTGACGCTGTGTCCCTTGCAGAGAAAGCTTAAGCAACGCCTCTGCTCCTTCAAAAACTGGAGTCGTGCCGCAACGTCTACCAGGCGAGTGCACTTCTCTGGAGCATGTTCAGTTTCGCAGAAGGGACAAGCCGTGCTGACCTTTTTGACCTTCGTGTGAAGCGTAGCCACTGTGCCGCCATCCCTTGTCTGTTTCTCACCAGCAGTCTTGGACGCTCCATTGGAACCGGACGTCTGCCCTCCAGCTCCAACGGCCGCCTCCTCCCGGACTAAAATCTCCATTTCCAAGACCTGCAGAAACTCCGTCACAGAATCTAAGCCATTGCCATCCCTCATCTGCGACAAGCTGCTACCAAAGGAATAACCGACGAAAGCAATCCGAGCAGTTCTCAGCATCCCGAGACGAACGACTTCCGGCAGCTTCGCCAGCAAGTTGGGCAGCAACATGGACTCGTAAGATTCGACACTCACCCCGAGATTCGTCAGACTGCGGACATTTCCATTGACTTGGTCGTAGAAATTCCTCAGGTGCTGTGCCGACGAACTGAAGCAGGTCAGCGCCGAGAACTTTGCCAGGTGCTCGCGCACGGCTCCGTTGCGGGATCCAAATCGTCGTTGCAGGTTGTCGATGGCGATATGGTAGTTGTCCTTCGTGATGTTGAGACCAGCGATCGAGTTTCGGGCTTCCCCAGACAGACACGACTGCAGGTAGCTGAATTTGTCGACGACACTCAGGCTCGGGTTGTCATGGATACTGGAGTTGAAGCGGTCCCAGAATTCCGTCCACTGGGTCCGATCGCCACTGAATGACGGTGGCGGCAGTTTTAGCAACCTGATGGCAGTCTGAGTCCTTGTCGTTGACTTGGACGAAGTCGTCGTCTGTATGGCTGTATTCTGCAGCAGGTTTAATGCCTGCGGCGTGCCAGTCCGCGCGGTCTGAAGCTCCTGGAGCCGTCTGGTGAGGTTTGAGATCAATTTGCCAGCCAGCAGGTCGTACTCCATTGTCGTCTCTGCTTCAGCCTGCACGTCCTTCTCGTCAACCTCCGCGGCGAGCTCTTCATCTGCTGCTTGGAGCTGCTGCTTCTTGAACCGTAGAGCCTCTAGAACGCTGTCGATTTCATCTTCAGCAGCATCTGTTTTGAGCAGGTCTTCGGCTTTCTGTGCCAGTCTGGTGACCGTCGCTCGTAACACGCCTCTCTTCCTGGAGTTCATGCTGTTGTTGATAAATCGCTGAGTCACTGTAGCACTCTTGCGCTCACGGCTTGATTTTACTGTGATTTTGGTTCGGGCGCCATATGTTAAAGAAATAATCAAGTCTAATAAATCGGAGGGTTAGACTTTAACAAAAAACAGGTAAATGAGCCCTTTGGCTAAATTATTGCTTATATATTAAATTAAATCGATCCTTCTCTCTCCAACTCTCTGACTCATCAACGCCTCACGCACATCAACCCCATCCCAACACACTGAGACGGGGACCGCCAAGTGTACACTGGCGACGCTACACATAACAGAGGGTCGGTACAAAGGCACTCCAAATCCAACACACAGCAAGAGCTGTTTGTTTTTTATCTTAAAAAACGGAGATTATCATGCGCTGCGCGTTTTCAGTTATTATATGAAAAAATTAAACTTTTCGTCTTTCTCTATTTCTAATAAATTTAAACTGTTTCGGCTCACGTGAAGAAATATGTGAATAACTTCTCTTATGAATCGCTTTTTTATCACTGCTGTACAGTAGTAGTAGGAATTTGAGTAAACATACGCCATGCAGTATTGTGCTTGTCTGCTGTTTGTCAAATAGAAGGATAAAGATCTGAAACAGGCCAAAAATCCATAAGAATGTAACATAGTGTAACATAAGGACGGTTAATAAAACGGAACCCGAAGCTGTGCTTTACAGTTGCATGACATCGCAGTCAACTCGTCTCGTCGGTCGGGGCCAGCAAAGCATATCAAGCATCTGGCGGCAGGTGACTGCGAACAAATCTAGTTGTGCGGAAATTAACAGGAATGGAAACGGGGTGAAGAGGTTTCCCACATCGGCTTAGCCGTTCCACCCCCAGGCTGGACTGAGACACCACCATAGGCTCGTAGAAAGTGCCCGACTCATGCAGCACAAAGCCTGGCAGAAGGGGTTCGGCCACCCGAAGCTTCGCAGTCCTGTTTGCTTCCTCGACAGTCTCACCGAGACCACCAAGCAAGCGGACACGGTCGCGATAGTCGGGACTTCGCCCGCCCGCCGCAGGAAGGGGGGATGCCGCTTGGCGCTTCCGACCCTCTCGGCTCTTCGCCACCTCAGCCTGCAGGAATTTTAGATTTAGTGCTTTAACATTCGTGTGTTGTGGTTTATTCTAAGCAGAATCCAATTTTGGTGCATTCAGTGCCATGAAATTGTATATTGATTAAAATTTACTCTTTATTTGAACGTACTTAATGGAAATTATTAATCCTAAAAGTAAAAAAAATAGTTTGAAGGCCCCTTTACTTTGCCATGAACTTTTTGTAAAGGTTGCACCAGCCTTGAAAAGTGCTTTGGCTTACCTCAAATCTTTCCCTAAAGTTTCTTTTTGGGTCACGCCTGCTTTTTTTGATGTCATCGACGGAGGGGCCACAACCCGCATCAAAAGATGCGTCACTGTGGGCCTCATCAGTGGAGCAGCAGGAAGCGGAGTGCGCCGGCAAAGATTGTTGGGCCACCTCGGACGGCCCTAACTTTGCCTCAGAGGCTGAAGCTGTCGGTTGTGGCGTGGCTTCATCTGTTTGTGTTGCAAATAAAGTACCAGAAACTTTGACGGATGTTTTCAATTATGTGTAACTTTAAAAAAGACTAAATTTTAACTTTAAAGCTTAAAAAATGTGAAACCATATGCTTGCAGTTACAATGCGATCGTAGTAACGACAAAAATTAATAAACGCTTAGGAATAAAGTTTCAGATTGTTAGATTCATTTCTAACCAGGCAACAGTCGCTGAGACAGAGTCTGCAGGTGAGCCCTTAGTTTGCAACACAGAGGGTCGTTGCTGCTGAGCCCCTCTTGCTCATTGAGAAAGGTCACTGCAGACTTGCTGGCTTCTCGGAATCCCAAAAAAAACTTTCCGACACAGCAGGAACTTTCGGAGCGAGGAAAGTCGGTACCCATCGAAGCTGAAAGGATTGTTAAACATTTTTATTTGCTTTCGCTAAAATATGGGAGTAAGCAAAGGCATTGAATGGTGCTATGCGCTTACCTTCACATTTTTTTAGCTGTGCTGACAGAGCCACGAGATGTTGTGTCGCAAGTTCAATTATCTCAGCCTTTTCGACTCGACTCTGGCCCTGAAAGTTTAACCCATGGCGTTGGGGTCAAAATTGTGAATGCGATAGGCTCGGCAAAAGTTGCACTTTCGATACCTTTTTTAAATAAGCGACCGGAATGAGGCGGCTCAGATCACTCAAAGACTGGTTCATGCGGTCGCGGCGCCGCTTTTCAATAACCCTGTGCGACTGCGGGTCCTATAAGTAGTACAAGTTCTTATCTTATAATTCAATTGAACTCACTTGAATTCATGTAATCCATTACGAACAAACCTACCCTGGACGGTTTCATCTTCTTTGTCGCTGGGTCTTTCAGGCTTCCAGAATCTGAGTCTTTTTCAACTGAGGAGCTCCTAAATTACGAGTTGTGCACATGTTTTTGAATTAGCTGATGGATCAATAACAATTAGCAAGTGAAATAAAACAGATCACAATCCTTGGAAAGAATTTTTCTCACTCACCAGCGCATTGCCAAAATACTATTCGAATTCATCATAAACTGCAGAAACAAGCGAACAGATTTCTTGCAGCACAAAGTAGGAGCACGAGATGTAGGGGACGAAAGCTGCTTGGTTGCTTTAAGTATTGCTGCTGAAAATATAGTAAGAGGGGGTCAAGGCAGCAGGGTTCAAGCGCTATTGCGCTCGTTTCATTCTCTTCTCTTAACCACGAATTTATTAACCAGTTTGTCACGGTCAGCTAACCCCCGAAAATTAGCTTGGAAACGCTTGGTTCATTGTCTGCTGGACGCTTAGATTTTCTGCCTAAAGCAGCTATAGGTAGCTCGTATTAGTTTAGCAGAAACAATGGCCTTTGAAAAGCTCCAGAAATGCATTTTTGCATTACTCGCGCCCTGTAGACTGCTGCTCCCTACAACTAGCCAATCCACCCTCAAGTGTGTGCAGCTTGCAATTGTCACTGCCACGAGCCGTGGTGGCCAACCTCGCTGCAAATACTTGGCTATATACGAGCGTAATTTTGCCCACAAAGAAGCGTTTTGCCCTAGTTTGCATTTTTAAATTAATCTGCAGCATAGCTCGTACATTGAATAGCAGTTTGTGCAATAGCGTGTGCACGTTTCTAGCATTCTGGCGCAACAGTACGAGCTATTTCCACTTCCATCTAGTTAGCACACGGGACGGTACCCTACCACTCTCGGACGAGCTATACGAGCTATCTACGCTCGTTAGTCACGATAATAAACTTAAGTAAATTGGACTCAGTCAAGATCGTGAGCCGCATGCACAGGTTCATGATCACATCTATAAAAAGTTACCGTGATGCTTCACTAGAATTAATTTTTTTTCAGCATTAAGCCATATTTAGTTTACTGTCCATAGCGGCTATTGTTTCACCCAAACCAATGCATTGTTTATCACTGCGGGATAACCATACATGGCTCAGTTTGGGTGGATGAACCGTATTCCCAAATATGTGAAAAGTTTAGAGCTTCATCATCAGACAACAAGGAAAAAGACAGCGAAATTCCCCGTCATATATGTATACGTAATCATAACCGTGTCACAGGGCGCGCCTCAGAGCTTTGGCGTGAACATAGGCCACATCCCGGGGCGTCAGCGTCAGCCAGCAGGGGGGAGTCGACGAAACCTTGAGTGTGCGCATGGCGCCCGGTTCCGGTAGGGTGTCTGAAACATCAGTAAGAGCACCTCCTACACCGGCTATGGGCAGTACCATTCGGCGCGGATGATGTGGCCTGCCAGCTGGAGTCACCGACGATGCAAATTGTCGCTTGGACGGACAAGACTGGCGGGGCGATACAGTGATACGGTGGGGGTCGTTCGCTCGTCACGAATCTTGAAAGGCCAGCGTGCGCCGTGTCAACTTACTGTTCGAGTGGGTCTGCCATCGTTCGGGTCTCGGCGTTCTAAAGCTGGACGACTTCGACTACCACCTGGAACAACTTTCGCCCTCTGACGGTCAGAAACGAGAGGGATGCTTATTAAATTCCCGGAAAAGTTCAGTTCTGATGATCGCATCTGCATGAAATTTTACCTGCAGCAACCAAAGTCTATTATACGACTGTCGTAACTTCTCAACATAATTTTCACCCAAACCGGAGCACTTTTGCAAGCGCTGGAACCATGCGTTGAAGCACGCCTAAGATCAGCTTTGGTGAAGCTGACCAGATCAGCTTGCAGCGCAACAACCAACTCCCTCGAGTCGAAGCCTTCAGATTTTTCTTCATTCTGGGAAAGAGTAAGAAATCAGCAGGCGCTAGGTCCAGCGAATATGCAGGATGTGGCAGCTGGACGAGCTGGGTCGCCTGAAAAAACACCTGGGTCACTCGTGCCCGGTGCACGGGAGAGTTGTCCTGGTGGAGGAAGATGCTTTTCTCAAGCGTCTTCGGCCGCTGCTATGCGAGCGCCTGCAGAACTTGAGACAAGCAGGCGATGCTGTATAATTCTGCCGTCACTGTGGCTTGCTGAAACGACAAAAAGACTGAAAAAACCTTGGCTGCCATCACTTTGCCGACGCTGCACTCGCGACGAAATTTAAGGAGAGCATCCTCTTCGTTGGTGACCCACCGCTGACTTTGCTCCTTGGTCTCTGGGTCGTAAAAGTAGACCCAGGTTTCGTCGCCAAAGAAGATGTTATCCACCAACTTTGAGCGGCCGCCATGAGGTCGGCAAACTCAACGCGGGCTCGCATCTAGTCAGTGCTGAGCTGGTGGGGAACCCAGCGAGCGAACAGCTTTCTCATGCCAATGTGCTTGTGCAGGATCTTAATATGGTTGAATCAGCGAATCGTCACTCGCCGATCTTTGTCCGTCCACGTGGCGTCGAACAGCAGCAACGACTCCGTCGGAGACGGCCAAACTCGGCCGCCCCTCGCGAGTATCGTCGTCAAGAGTGGCCGAGCCACAAGGGAAGCGCGCAAACAACTCGTACACCATCGACTGGGATGGCGCTTGATCCTGTAGAGCCTCACGCAGCGTCTGGAGGCAGGCGGCCGCAGAGCTGCCCAGCCGAAACTGGACCAGGATCGCCACTCGCCTGTCGCGGACAGTCAGCTGTGGCAGGGAGCATGGGGCCAAACTTTGACTACTGCGGCGCATCTTTGCGGCCGATTGAGTTGAAATCTTACAAGCGGACGTAAAACATCAAGATCTAAATGCTGATTAAGTTTTGTTTGATTTGCACAATTTTTAGGCTGCATCGGGAACTTAATAAGCACCTTTACATGTCTGCGTCTCAGATAGAGTCTACAGGCCTGCCCTCATAGAACAAAAGGCAGCCCGGAAAAACCCGCAGCGACGCTGCAGGTCTTTGCAGAATCAGACCAAAACAAGATGCAGAAAAACTGCTGCCATTGCGGAAGTTCCGTCGCCTGTCCGTTAGCGCCACAATTCTGACGTCCAGAAAGAAGAGCACAACGGTTTCCTGCGTGTTGACCACCAAGGCCGAAACTCTTCGCTACAGTAACCGAAGACGAAGGTCGCAAACGAGTAGTCAATGATCGGGCCGCAGAGCCAGCGTCATGCTACGTCCTGGAGCGACAGAAAATGGTGTTGGCCATCACCCGCTTTCATCATGCAGGCTCAAGAAGCTCAAGACAGAAGAAACGCAATGAGTAGGTGGCACAGCTCGACCATATGCTTGTACGCTTTCGTCAGCACCGCCGGGCCGTCAACTGCCGTGCTTGTACGCACGAAGCACCATTGGGAGCACGGCCCTCATGACTGAGTTGAAAAGAAGAAAAGAAGAATCTATCTCTCGTATCAATGTACTACCTGGGTTCGATTCGGCCACATTCATTTGGGGTTGGTACAATAAAACTGACTTGGGCTTGTCATGAAATGAGGTCAACAGCGCCTGGGACGACTAGTTGTACAGTGTATAACAATAATTATGTACAATAATTACAATACAATATAATATGTACAGTACAATAATATTTAGGTGTAATAATAATTAAACCTGTCCTAATAGGCAGATGTGCAACCGGCAGCTCAGCTGCAGCTATCGCGCTGCGCATCTGAAGGCTGCGTAAGGCTGTTCAGTCCATAGGACTGGGGGTCGCCACACACACCCTCAGTTACCCCAGCTAATACTGGCACCCATTTTACAGCTGAGTGAACTGAAGCAATGCAGAGTAAGTGTCTTGCTTAAGGACACAAATTGCTCCGAGTGAGTCGAGAATCGAACCCTCGACCTTTCAGTCATGAGTCCGACGGACTAACCACTAGGCTGCAACCCCCTAGGCTGCAAACAGCGTGCATTTGCTAAGTCTTTAAATACATGTAGTTATGTACCTCGGTGGCTACATGTAGTTACCGAGGTTTTAATGCATGTCTGACGACGATGCGAAAGTCTTAACCGCAGTACACCTTGTGGGAGCAGGTGCCTGCGTACGTATCCGTCTGTCGCCTTGATTACGGCAGTGCCCTCCTGCTAAATTACTAACGATAATCAACTAACTAACAGTGTATCGTATCCTGTTTATTTTACCAGCGATTTTAGCACCCGCATTTTGAAAGGTGCCACTCAAGTTTAAATTTCTGCAATGTTCTTAGCTGCAAGTAGTTATGCATAATAAACTTACGATTGTGCAAAGGAATTATATAAATATACTTCTTTGTGTTATGGCTACACTTTATACAGAGGCTGTAATATCATAGTGTTTTTCTGCAGCGCAAATATTGCTCTTCTCCATCTAATTAGCTCGTAAGGTAGATGTGTATTACTTCGTGAAGATACAATAAACAAAAAGCAAGGCACGAGGCCGGAAAACGTATTCATGATTATAGAAGGCTTTGGCCTACGAGCTGCGAAAGAGCTAGCCTCTACTCAAAACAGTTTCCCTGTCGTGAACAGAGCTTTGCCTACTCAGCTTGCGGCATACTCGTACGAGCTTAGGAGCTACTTGAGATACAGCGAATGCATTACATTTTTTATTTAACCTACATAAATACAGATTTCTGGTTCACTACTTCTATAAAATCATTTAGCACGTGTGCCGTGCATAGAAATATTGATTTAGTGATTGCATCTGCAGTAAATTCTAAATCCTGGCTGACTAAAGCGGCCATTGCAGAGCTATTGGGTATTTGACAATACGAGCACGTATTTGCATATTTTTGACACAGTTCACTAACACGATCAGCAAAAAACTGTAAATTTTTTGTGCTTCAAGTCCCAGTTGGGTGGAATATCTGCTATAAATACATGTATAGAAATGAAGGCCAATACCAACATATAAATAAATTATTATTATAGCCAACGCGTTTCGACACAAGCGATCATCTTCAGGACTTGCACTCATGATTCACGATTCCGTATATTTAAATAAATAAAGAAAATCAAAAACTGTATAAGGCAATAGACGATTGGGTTCAGTCCAGTCGATAATTGTACATTAAGAGACGAAAATAAATTAAATTATTAGGCCATCAAAAAAAAAATAAAAAAGCACAGAGCAAACAATATTGGCGAGGAGAGAGCCGCAAACCCACACCAAGCCTAGGAAACTTTGAGTTGTAAACTGGCTCCTCCACCTGCAAGCTGAGTATTCAAACTAGGTCTATGATGCTTAATGTGCAAGGCTTCCAGCACTCTGAGTTTGCCATCAAATCTACATCTATCCAAAACAGTGAAAAGCTCAGTCGGCTCATGCTCACAACAAGCATTGCAACTAAGCATAAGTGATCATGCACAGCAGAGTTATTCATTCTATGCTCCCTAGCCCTAGTATACAGGTGCCTTTTGGTTTTTCCTATGTAGGAAATGCTCTGATCACCAGAGCAACAAAATTCATAAATGACACCAGCAGACAGAGCTCTAGGGGCCTTCGACTTCAACCTGCTAACAAACTGGCCGATTTTGGCGGTCTGAAACACAACCATGACCCGAGAGTTGAAATACTTCAAGAAGGTTCTTTTAAGCTTCTTTTCCAGACTCAGGGACGGGACACCAAGGAATGGGAGTTTGATCGGCACATCACTGGAATTTGACCTCTTAGCTTCGACAGTCAAACTAGACTCAGTCATTTTCTTAGTCAGAAATCTGTTCAGCACTTTACCAACAAAATCCCTAGGGAAACCATTACGTTGAAAAATGTCAGTGAGCTTGACCACTTCTTGGTGGAAAGATTGCCAGGTGCTACAGATACTGAACGCTCTGTGCATCATGCAACAAACAAGACCAGCCTTCCATTGGCGCGGGCACAACGCATTAAAGTTGAGCATGAGACCAGTAAACGTGGGTTTGCGGTACACCTTAGTGCTAACACTGTCCAGACTCAACTCAACCTCAATGTCAAGAAAGGGCAACTTCTTATCACCCCCTTCCACGGTGAACCGAATGTTTGGGTGAGTAGAGTTAAGCGCTTGGAGAAATTGAATTTGCTTACTAGCCTCATCGAAGATTGCAAAGGTATCATCAACATACCTCCTATAGAAGGTCGGAGCACAGGGAAGAAACATCCACTGCTTCTCCCAGTGAGCCATGCAGATGTTAGCCAGCGTGGGAGCAAGCGGGCTACCCATAGCACACCCGTCAACTTGGCGATAGTATTTGTCTTGAAAGAGAAAGATACCCGAAGTAGCTAAAGTCAGCAGCTTCCTAAACACCGCTTTAGGCATTTCAGGAGGAGACTCAGCAAAGACAAGGTCAGTGGCAAGATCTAAAGCAAGCTTGAGAGGAATATTCATGAATATAACGAAATGACATCAAAGCTGAACACACTGTCATTACCGTCCGGCCTCACAGATTTAAGAGCTTCAATGAACTGATGGTTAGAATTGACACTAAACTTTTGGGGAATTTTTGGCTTGATGATAGATGAGTCTAAAAACCTGGCCAACTCATACTCAGCAGTATTAATCATAGACAGGATGGGACGCAGGGGCTTGTCCTCTTTGTGGACTTTGCACAGGCCATACAACTGGCCAGGATGGCTACCACTGGGCAATATACGTTTATACGTTTCATCGTTCACATATCTCTTCACCTGAGTTCTGATGTAGTTTTGGATACTGTGTTCAGCCTTTAGCACAGGGTGCATCATCGTCACCTCGTCGTTAGGATCTAAGCAACGAAACTTGGATTGATCACTAACGATGTCATTTAACTTTCTATGGTAGTCATCACTATCAAGAATGGCAACTCCGTAACCCTTGTGATAGCCAACAACCTTAATCTCTTTATTAGCCCTCAATTATTTCTAAGTTTCATGAATCAACCTGTTCTTCTTGCTATTTACAATAGTGTGAGTCTGTGCAAAGAATTGATCAGAGTCAGCGACAAGTTTATTCCTACAGCTATCTTGCAGGTGGCGCATTTCACAGCTCACGGTTTCAGAAGATCTCAGACATTTACTCACAGCACTCTCAATCTCAGTCATGATGTGAAATTTCTTGATTCCGGCCGGTGCGACAGGGTGTCGAAACCCAAGCTGCAGACAATTGCGTTCCCTTGGAGACAGTTGATGTCGTTATAGGTTCGTAATGGCAGTCGGTACCTGACATCTCGCCTGTTTTTTCAGCCACAGAGTGTTGAGCTTGGCCTCGAGTCGTTCCTTGTCACGAGTTGCCTGCTCCCGAGATAGTTTCGTGACCGAATGGGTCAGGGCGGTGTAAGTTATGGTGCCGATCTTCGATCGAAGTTCATTCTTTAACTTTGTTTCAACTTTGAAACAATTGAGGGCTAATAAAGAGATTAAGGTTGTTGGCTATGACAAGGGTTACGGAGTTGCCATTCTTGATAGTGATGACTCGGTTCACCGTGGAAGGGAGTGATAAGAAGTTGCCCTTTCTTGACATTGAGGTTGAGTTGAGTCTGGACAGTGTTAGCACTAAGGTGTACCGCAAACCCACGTTTACTGGTCTCATGCTCAACTTTAATGCGTTGTGCCCGCGCCAATGGAAGGCTGGTCTTGCTTGTTGCATGATGCACAGAGCGTTCAGTATCTGTAGCACCTGGCAGTCTTTCCACCAAGAAGTGGTCAAGCTCACTGACATTTTTCAACGTAATGGTTTCCCTAGGGATTTTATTGGTAAAGTGCTGAACAGATTTCTGACTAAGAAAATGACTGAGTCTAGTTTGACTGTCGAAGCTAAGAGGTCAAATTCCAGTGATGTGCCGATCAAACTCCCATTCCTTGGTGTCCCGTCCCTGAGTCTGGAAAAGAAGCTTAAAAGAACCTTCTTGAAGTATTTCAACTCTCGGGTCATGGTTGTGTTTCAGACCGCCAAAATCGGCCAGTTTGTTAGCAGGTTGAAGTCGAAGGCCCCTAGAGCTCTGTCTGCTGGTGTCATTTATGAATTTTGTTGCTCTGGTGATCAGAGCATTTCCTACATAGGAAAAACCAAAAGGCACCTGTATACTAGGGCTAGGGAGCATAGAATGAATAACTCTGCTGTGCATGATCACTTATGCTTAGTTGCAATGCTTGTTGTGAGCATGAGCCGACTGAGCTTTTCACTGTTTTGGATAGATGTAGATTTGATGGCAAACTCAGAGTGCTGGAAGCCTTGCACATTAAGCATCATAGACCTAGTTTGAATACTCAGCTTGCAGGTGGAGGAGCCAGTTTACAACTCAAAGTTTCCTAGGCTTGGTGTGGGTTTGCGGCTCTCTCCTCGCCAATATTGTTTGCTCTGTGCTTTTTTATTTTTTTTTTGATGGCCTAATAATTTAATTTATTTTCGTCTCTTAATGTACAATTATCGACTGGACTGAACCCAATCGTCTATTGCCTTATACAGTTTTTGATTTTCTTTATTTATTTAAATATACGGAATCGTGAATCATGAGTGCAAGTCCTGAAGATGATCGCTTGTGTCGAAACGCGTTGGCTATAATAATAATTTATTTATATGTTGGTATTGGCCTTCATTTCTCTGATGGGTTTCGACCTTTCGGCCCCCTTGTGGGGAAGCCTTCGGGCCTCAGGTCTCAGAAATAAATAAATTAGAGTCCTGGCCCTCCTGTCAGATGGTCAGCCCCATGGCTTGATCGTGTGGCGAGCAGTCTAGGTCCTATAGCTAAGAGAGGGACAGCGAGAGACAAGCAGGGAGAATTTTGAAGGTAGAAATTAGTTAATCCGCAGATTAGCTTAACTCGCTGCCACCAGCCCGTACGTCCTGGCTCACCACACCGGGACTCTCGAAATCGGGCTTCCGACTAGAAGGGGCTTTGCACTTACCTGCCAACTGTAGTGTAGTTCAGTGCGATGTACAATATTGTTATTAGTCACGTGTTGCAATGTATTACGTAAGACTCACACGCACTTACTCTTCGCATAGACAAAATCGGAGGGTTTGCGAGTGCACGAAGAATCTTAGAAATGGGCCGACTTGCCCTGCAATATTTATATGAGTCACTACATGGCGTCGCAAGCAAACTATTGACTGATCATCACTCTCTAACCCAGCGCGGTTCCAGCCACACAAACATGGCCCAAGCTTTGCAACTCACTGCACCAGATGCATTTGATATCGATAGCGATCCACTCACACGAGCCCAGAGATGGAAGACTTGGGCACGGAGGTTCAATAGCTACATTCGCGCTGCTGGCATCACAGATGCGACACAACAGCTGGAGTTGCTGGTCTACACAGCGGGAGAGAAGTTGGAAGACTTTATGGAAGACAACAATCTACAAACGAGCTCATCCAAAAGCTACAAGAGATCTTCGACCAGAAAAACAGCGTCGTCTTCTTCCGGTACCAGTTCGAGACCTGCAGACAGGAGGAGGGGAGTCTATCGATGCGTGGTACCATCGGCTGCGCAAGGCCGCGGATCAATGCGAATTCGGAGAACTACGGGACTCTCTCATCAGGGACAAGGTGGTCGCCCACTACCGATCGGAGAAGATCAGAAGGGAGCTCCTGCAGCTGAACAATATATCTCTCTAGCTGACGTACTGAAGCGAATCCGAGCAAGGGAAGCTGCGGCGCAACAGGCACAGGCCATGGAACAAAACAGCTCAGGTGTTACCGGCGCCATGACGACCGCGAACGAGGCAGCGCTAGGCCCACCCCGAGCACGACCGTCGCAGCCATTCAGAAGGGATCCTGCAATGAAGGACGGTGGCATCAGCTGCGAGCGCTGCGGACGGCCGGGTCATCGAACGTGCGAGGCTGCTAGAGACAAGGCATGTCGACGCTGCGGTAAGATTGGCCATTTCGCCCGGGCATGTCGGGGAACGTCCAGAATACCCGTGAGAGCTGTCAACGAACCGGACGATCGCTCCTACGGGCAAGTCGAATATCTGCAGGACAACTCCACTGAGCACGAGCTTTTCAGCCTCCGAAATAGCGGATCAGCATCGACTCAAGCAACTGTCAACGGATTCAAGACAACCCTGCTTATCGACAGTGGAGCGGCCTGCAATATCATCGACAGGGAGGCCTTCGAAAGGATGCCACAGAAGGCCAGGCTCCAAGCAGCCAGTGATCGGGTCTATCCCTATGGAAGCCAACAGCCACTGAAGCTGCTCGGCAAGACCGACCTACAGGTCAGCGTTTTCGGTTGCCAGGAGACGCTTCCGTTCCTGGTGCTGGACGGAAAGGGTGCTTGCATAATAGGCCGCAGGAGCGCGGAAGACCTAGGAGTTCTGCGAGTCGGCCCGGAAGACAAGGCAGCGTGTGAGCTACGCTCGGAGTGTCCGACTGACAGGCTGCTAGCCGGCGTTCCAAAAGACCTTCGGCAGTCCCCAGGTGCTCCATCTTTAGACGAAATCCTCAAGGAAAATGCACAGGCCTTCGACGGAATCGGCTGTCTTAAGAACTACGCAGCCCGCATCTTCCTGGAAGAGGGCGCAAGACCAGTGTGCCATCCACCATCAAGAGTGCCAATTCACCTCGCCCCAGCAGTGGACGCCGAGCTCCAGTACCTAGAAGAACAAGGCATCATTGAGCCAGTGGAGGGACCCTGCCCGTGGGTTTCTCGTATCGTCGTCGTCCCCAAAGAAGCTCCTGGCGAGATCAGGATCACTCAGGATCTGAGGGAGCTAAACAAGTCTGTCGTCAGGGAGCGACACCCAATACCGACCTTTGAGGAGGTAACAGGCGACATGGCAGGAGCGACGCTGTTCTCAGAGTTGGACGTCGCAAAAGCATTCTATCAAATCCCTGTGTCAGAGGAGTGCCGGCATCTTCTAACTTTTTCAACGCCTCGAGGTCTTCGGCGGCTGACGAGACTCTGCATGGGGCTATCAACGGCGCAGGAAATTCTTCAAGCTGTTATGTCATCCGTGCTGGCTGGACTTTCAAAAGTAAAATGGATCCACGATGACATTATTGTCTATGGCCACAGCGTGGCGGAGCATCACAACAATCTGCGGGAGTGCCTCCAGCGGCTGGCGCAGCACGGACTGACGCTCAACCCGGCCAAGTGCAAGCTGGCGCGAACGCAAGTCACCTTCATGGGGATGCGACTGTCGAAGGACGGAGTCAGGCCAACCGAGTCAAAGCTAGAGGCAGTTAATGCATTTGCAGAGCCAACGAATGTCACGGAGGTGCGCTCGTTCTTGGGACTTGTCAACTACCTGGCCGCATTCACCCCGAGGCTGGCGGACCTGGCAAAGCCGCTGCGCAACCTGACAAGGAAGGGCCAGCCCTGGGCATGGGCCGATCTGGAAAGACAAGCCTTCAGCGACATCAAGTCTCAAATCGCGTCCAGTGGCTCTCTTGCCTTTTTCAACCATCGCCTTCCGACGCAACTCATTGTCGACGCTGGGCCAGCGGGGCTGGGTGCAATCCTTTCACAGACACAATCGGACGGAACCAGGCGGCCCATCGCATACGCTAGCCGGACACTGTCGGACGTTGAGCAACGCTATTCCCAAACAGAGAAAGAGGCGTTGGCCGTGAAGTTCGGCTGTTTAAAGTTTCAATTCTACCTCCACGGCGCGCCGATGTTCACGGTGCAAACCGACCACAAGCCACTGGTTGCTCTGTTCGGCAGCAGTTCGAGACCCCCTCCGAGAATCGAAAGGATGGCATTGCGCATTCAGCATATGAAATTCACAGTCGAGTACCAGCCGGGCCCGCTCAACCCGGCAGACGTGCTCAGCCGACAGCCACTGCCGACACCCGCACCGAATGTGGGCGAAGAGCTGGATGCACTTTCCATCGCCGCTGTTGTACAGGCGGCCGTACCAAATGCGCTGTCACTGACCAGCGTACAGAAGAGCTCGCAAAAGGACGCAACAATTCAAGCGGCGATTCGCGCCTTAGAGACAGGGCGGTGGAGCCTGGAGTCAGCAGAACTGCGGTCGCTGCATGCGCTGCGTCACGAACTGTCGGCAGTGGACGGGGTGCTCCTACGGGGCCAGCGGATCATCGTCCAGGTGGCGCTCCGACGGCTTGTACTGGATCTAGCGCACCGGGGGCACCAGTGCACACGTAAGACGCTGGACCGGCTGAACACCAAGGTCTGGTGGCCAAGGATGCAACTGGAGACGGAGCGCTTCATAGCCACGTGCCGGGCCTGCCTGGCGACCTCGCATGCCGCTGACGTGACTGCATCACCGCTAAAGCCAACGCCCATCCCGAAGGCGGCCTGGCTGACGCTCGGGGCGGATCTGCTAGGACCCATTCAAGGCAGCATGCTGCTAGTCTGCGTCGATCAATACTCCCGATTTCCCGAGGTGGAGGTTGTCCAGACCACGACGGCTGAGGCGCTAATCCCTCGACTGAGAAGTTCATTCGTCCGGTTTGGAATCCCTCAAACATTAGTTACTGACAACGGCCCACCGTTCTCTTCAGCCCAGTTCAAGAGCTTCCTGGACAGCTACGGAATTCGGCAGCGCCTCATCATACCGTTACATCCACAGGCCAACGGCGCCACCGAGCGTTTGAATCGTTCCATCAACAAGGTGGTGCGCGCTGCGATCGCACAGAAGCGCGACTGGAGAGCGGCCCTTGACGAGTGGCTGCTGGCCTATCGGTGCACGCCTCAGCGAACAACTGGACGGGCGCCTGCCGAGCTCCTCATGGGTCGCGTGCTGAACGACTCCATCCCGTCGGTCAGACCGTCGAGACAGGTGGCCATCGCAGACCGGCAGCTTCGGCAGCGCGACGCACTTCGAAAGGCGCAAGGCAAGCTCTACACAGACCGGAAGCGACTGGCGAGACCGCACAAGCTCAAGGTTGGCGACACAGTGCTGCGGCGGCGACTGAATCCGCTCAAGGGAGACACGCCGTTCGAGTGGGACCCCTGGCTCATCGAGGAGATCAAGGCGGACTCGGCGACGATACGACAGGGTGCCAGAGTTTGCAGGCGGCACTGCACCGACCTAAAGCGAGTGGCACCGGAGTCCGAGCCTGACAATCCGGGCGAGCTGCCAGCGATGCCGCAACCGGAAGTGAATGCGCATCCGCCGCAGCCAGCCGCAGGCGAGCGAGCGGCCTCGCCCATTGCGTTGCGGCCACATCCCCAGGCGGCAAAGGTGAACGTGAACTAAAAGGCTTGAAAAAGGTTTTTGTTAAGCGGTAGCATCTGATTTTTTGTATTTTTTGCTGGACTTTTGCTAAAATTGTAACAGAATGAAATTTAACAAAAACAGATTTTTTAAACCCAACTTAAAAATTTTGCTTTTAAGCCGTATTTGAGGAGAGATGTAGTGTAGTTCAGTGCGATGTACAATATTGGCGCGCAAATATTATTAGTCACGTGTTGCAATGTATTTCGTAAGACTCACGCGCACTTACTCTTCACATATATAAATATACTTGCAGGGCAAGTCGGCCCATTTCTAAGATTCTTCGTGCACTCGCAAACCCTCCGATTTTGTCTGAGTCACTACACCAACTAGTGTCTTTTTGCTGTCAATCTCGAGGTCACAGCCGATGATAAGGGACACTGCTGGGACTAGATCACATTGGCCATGCAGGTACAGAGGGGACTTGTGCAGGGGATTCTTGCAGTGGCGAGACTATGGGGTAGCTACATGTACTATTACATTGCTAAATACGAAGAATTGTACTTTTGGCCTTCAACGCGCCAACCAGCCTCTCATAGCGCTGATGATAGACTAACTCGAACTTCAGAGACCGCATGATTCATTACCCGAGCCGCTTGGCGAACTTAGAGTGCACAAAGTACATCTCTGGCGCCGATTCTGCACTACTGGCAGTTTTGCTAACTTATTTGATAGTTTGATCGACTGAGAACTGCCTTGCCATTGGTCCACTGTGACCGGCGCCTACTAGCTTAGCTATTCATCTGAGCCATCGGCGAACAAAGAAATAAAACCGATAAAAATAACTGTTAGATTTAACCTGCTCCTTAGATCACTTCACACTTCAGATTGAATTGGAGTTTCAGACTAATAGCAGTATTATTGAATGACTTCTGCCTCGATTACAGTACTACTGAACAAAATGAGCAAAAGTGTGCGCCTAATCCAGCTACTGAAACAGGGGACAGATAAGGAATCACCCAATCAAGCAAGTCTAGGCAGCCTCTCACCCAACCAATCAGAAACTCAACAGCGGGAGACCATGGTAATCCACAGTGACCGAATCGGCTTAGTGCTTCGCAGCTGTAGGCCCGGGATGATGCTGATGTCGAAATCTTCGCTGATAGCTAGCAGGTGATGCTCTTCACTTTGATGTTCACTGCTGATGACCGGGGGGATTCGTCCTTGATGATGATGGGGGGAAGTCGCAATCCGGGGATCAAGAAACGACGGTCAATTTCTGGCCGGTGGAGCCAAGGGTAGCACCCGTTTGCAAGAAGCTTTGCAGGTAGCACCCGGAATGGATAAAGGTTGTATACGCTCGTAGTCCGAGCGGGCCAAAAACACCTGATGACAGGTGCGGCCATAAATCAATCAAAATCGCAACAAAATGATTGATGACTTTTCGCGTAGAATTGACAAAAATTAATGAAAAGATATACTATTAAAGCTCTTATTAAATAGAAAGTGAAGATAATGAAGAGAAATCGCTAATTGCTAATCCCAATGTACTTTTAGGGGTAAAACGCATAGCTGTCAAAGCTGTCACACGCTTGAGTGAACACGAACAATAGGCCCTGACCTCATAAATCTTTATGGCCTGTCAAAATGATGAGAAAAAAGCTATCATTCGCATCCCCTCAGACCATCTGGCGCCCGCCTCAACACTGAGTGAGGCGCAGGTGGCTGTCAGACCAGCTTCGAAAGCGATGATTTATGACCCAAAAAAGCTGCGCCTATGCTATTATGACTACTAGTATTACCAAACATTATATCTAGTATAGATTCTATGACAATTCGCAGAAAAAGGATAAAAATGCCCATTTGCCCACTGTTAGTAGGCTAGTAAGTTTAGAGCCCATGTGCTAGCGTGGAATTTGGGAAAAAGTGCGTCCTCATCATAAAAAATCATAGAAGCGTCATGTAAAAATCATAGCGTCATGCAAACAATTATAGAAGCGTCATGTAAACAATCATAGAAGCGTCATGAAAAATAACCCTCCAAAACTGAAATGTGAGATCACACACAACATATATTCTCTAGAAGCATGTAGACTATGTAGAGCGAGAAATGGTTCCGATATATCCTACACTATACTTGACCGAATGTCCACAAACTCAAGAGATCAGGAAAAATACTTGTCAATACCTCTTGATGACAACAGATACACAAGATAGGATATAGGCTACAAATGAAAAAAGAATCAGAAAAGAGATCACTGGTGTAGCCAAAATATATGAAGTCATGAATAGCTAAAACAGTTATGCAAACAACTGAAACAGATACATCAGCAGTGTAATAAATCCGCTTTTCAGACTTTTTTGTAATATTCTTTCCGTCTTTTTTAATTTACTATTTAAATCTTCGTTCGTCGTTAGACGTTAAAAGTTCGTTTGAAGTGTGTAAAACGTATATTCTCGTTTTTCATGCTTTCAAATATCACGCGCTTTCAAAATACTATCTTTTCAAAAAATCGTCTAAAAGCAATCCAAGTATACTCGATATTTGTTATATTGGCAGAATAATATTTAACTACCTAATTTTTTAATCCCATTTTAGAAGAATCGTTAAATTGCATCAAGGTCATACTGTACAGTATCTTTTTTATTATTCCCTACTTAAAATCTTGTCGTTCTGTTGTTAGTCGTTATACTCGTAGTCGTTCGAAAAAAACCGTAAATTTCCAGACGCTCTTTCAAATACCTACTTATTCAAATATCGTAACTCGTTTTCATCGATCTCATAAAAATAAATTCAACCTTTTGAACAAATATTAAAATTTAATTTAAATACATCGAATCATATTGGCAAAACAGGCTCTTTGCCTGCTGAGCCAAACTTACATGTCTACTACCTACATGTCGAAATTATAGCGAAACGAAGGCAGAAAAGTTCGCAGTTGAATATAATCGCCGATCGGCCGGCTGTGAGCATCGCTATGATCCCTGGCGCCACCCCAATCTAATGATGATATTTCCTTTTAATATTATATACACGTACATGCTGCAGCATACTGAAGTCGTATTTAATATTTTGTTGGCAGACGAAATGACTTGCATCGTATTATATTTTTGTAGACGAAAGAGTGGCAGACAAACTAGCAGCAGACGAAACGACCGTCAGGCGTCAACCTTTATAATGGAAGTGCTTATCCCCACGGTCCCGTGCCGATAATTCTAATTTTATTCACACTGATCCGTGTCGATAATTTCCAGCTTATCCCAACGGCAGCTTATTGGAATAAAGAACTTTAAAATGAATCTGTTCAAAACCATCTATTTGTTTTCACTGTCTTAAAAATCTTCCAAGTAAACTACTGAATAATGAATAGTATCGAGTACTTTGTTAAACCGTTTTCGTCGTTAAAAGGGTTAATTTTAAATTTGAGCTGCAGCTGCTTTGCTGCCGGCAAGTTGCTTAGAACGACCGAACGGACCCAAGATCGAGGCGAATGAGACTTGCAAAATTCAAAATTCAAAATGTACTAATAATGAGTAATAAAACAAATGACAATATCGATTTAACGTCAGTACACAAAAATAAATACAATCAACTGCACAATCTTAGCTGTGGGGATAAGCTGAAAATTATTGGGGCTTTTCATATTACCAGTTCCAGAATCAGAATCGGATCGGATCTTCCAAGAAAAACAGTAGTAAAACTATTTAATTCTGTTAATCGTTTGACTGCCTTAACAACCTCACTTAGCACAATTTTTCAGTACTTTCTTCTTGGCGATTGTCATTCAATAATAAAAACTTTATAGCACGTATCTCCCTCTAGTTATGGAGACAAAAAGTTATACTTCACAAATTGGTTCTGGTTCTGGAACCAGAACAAGCGATATGAAAAGGCCTATTGACACGGATCCGTGTGGATAAAATTGGAATTATTGACACGAGACCGTGGGGATAAGCACTTCCTTTATTAAATGGAGAGTGCCTTGGACGCACTATGCAACTGTAGGCCTATCAGTTCTGAATACTGATTTCTAAGTTAATAATATGTCAATACCCTACTTTGCAGGCTCGCTGTTTGTTTACCTGTTCCTGTTACAATATTTTTTAGAGTTGCAAGTTCACATCACAGATACTAGAATACTAGATACTAGATACCCCAGTAAAAAAGGGTAGTCGGAATTCGATTGGAATCTGATCGGAATTTAATCGGCAGTCGGAATTTGCCGGAAAAGGTTTAAACCACAATATTTTGTTTTATATAACACGTTACTATGATAATAAGCATAAAAAATACAAGAAAATGTTTTTCGAGCTATATTTGCGCAATCGGAAAATAGTCGGAAACCATCTCTTCTTCTTCCGATCGGAATTTGTACTCATTTTTCTTCCTACTTTCTGATACAGCCATATTCATAACGCATGTGCTGTACTAAACGTGTTTTCTTGCTTTTATGTATTGCCAGAATGTGCAGAATATACCTTTATGATACAAAAAATTACTACAATAATTCAGTTTTTGTTTTGATGCCACAAAAAAATGCTGGCCATCCAATTTATATCGAAAGTATTTAAAAAGCGATTTATTTTTTACCTTCCTCTCTATATAACCTTTTCGTTATATTTTTGCTTATAGCGTCTTTCCACTGGCACTAGCACTGGCCCTGGCAAAAATATTACTAAATTAAAATTAAAAACCTTGTTATTAAAAACCTACTTAATGCCTAACCACTATCTTATTAATTATTGCTAATTGCAATACTCCTAGGCCTACTCCTATTGCAATTCCTACTTTACTAGGGCCTAGGCCTAGCCTATTTTGCTACACATTTTTCTCAAGATTGTCTTTAAAGCAGTATTTTCATTTAACTACAACTACAACTTATACCTTGTTTTTCTTATATATGAAATTAATACTACCTAGTTTTAGGCTTTTAGTCATTGAATCTAAAAATATAAGGCCTTGGCCAGGCCCTAGTTAAACTTACTTTAGACATTTAGTGTGTCTTATTAGGTTTACTCAATATACCTAACAATCAATAGACATTTGTTTAGGCTAAGGCATTTAAGCAAAGTAATTGAATAATGTCTATAGTTTACAATTGTATATTATAATTTGCTTTTAGATAAGACTTTCTTTTTAGTATTATAATGAAGAATTATTAACTTATTATTTATAGACTAGGCCTAGTAAGTAAATAATATAGGCCACATGTCAATAGCTATTTACACTTGCTTATAAAACATTTCTATGCTTAGAACTCTAGAACTCTAATTAAACTAAGACTCTAGACCCTGGAATGTTACATGTATGTCAGAAAATTTGGATATGCAAATGTCAACTGACTCATTTTAAAGTTGGCATACAAATTTTGGTGTATAATTTATACATTTTTTGGCATACAAATTTTGGTATACAAATTCACATCCATTTTTGGCCTACAACTTTTGGTGAATAAATTTATGTTGAGCATGAAAATTTCAATGTAAATTAATGTTTTTATGTAAAATAAAGAAATATTTGTATACTCAAGAAATTAATAATAAACTTTCTACTTCTTTATAATTAAAAATGATTTAGAGTAGTAAAATTATTATTAAAATGTAAATGTTGCATCATTATTTTTATAGGTACAATCAAGTTTGTCTAAAATGAAAATATGTATAATATTTTAAAGAATACTTTTCATACAAAAACCTTTCTTAGGAAACTCAACTTGTGAAAACCAAATGACCTTTTTAGGAGGCTTTTTTAGTTTACATTTTAATGATTTTTTTGTTTTTGGCATACACTGGCATACATTTAGCTAAGATAAGATTCTTGTTCTAGCATACACTATTACACAATCCGGACCCTAGCTAAGACTTAGAATAATTTGGTCTTCTAATTTTGCCTTTAGAAATATTAAGATTTAGTATATTTAGATAAATAAAGTACTATATATCTCAATGTCAAATGAAAGTTCAAATAGACAACAGGTCAATAAGATAAAAAATACTCAGGACATTATATCCTTAGAATACATTATTTATAATAGTAAATATGATTGTGCATTTTGATTATGCTAGTATTAATTTTTTATTGTTTATATTATTTCTCTTAGTTATCATAGAGCACTGTTAGACTAAGACTAGGCCCCTAGTTCTAGCTTTACTAAGCATGCTATAGCTTGTATTATTATCTTATCAATGGCTTCTGCTTCTATTTCAGACACTGCTGGTCTAGATGTGGTGCATTAGTGCAAAGGTGCCACAGTCTGTTTGCTACATAATGGATGGGATCTCTAGGTTCAGTTCAAGACTGGGGAAAAGGATCCTGGAAGAGCTGACTAGGCCTAGCTAACAAGGATCAAAGATCAAATTGTCTTTGAATATGTACAAGCATACTTTGGCGAGATCTTCAAGGGTATGTGTTCTTTGTGTTTTTATTCTTATAGTATATATAGTATATCCAATTGCTTTTATACCAGTTTTAAAGATTGCAAATGTTAAGTTTTTTCTTGCCTTGCCTGAAGACAACTATTCTCCTTATTTTTTATTTCCAAATCTTTCTAATGACAGTGAAGGTGCCCAACTGGTCTGCTGATCATGCCATTAACTCTCTAAATTACTCAATGCAGGACCCTATCCTCCGAGTTCTCTGGATTGCATCAAAGGCCATTTAGAGCTTCTGCGATGGCGTCTGAAAGTGCAAGAGCTCCAGACCAACATTTGTGGAGTGTCAGTGGGGGAAGCAATTGCGACAATGAAGCGCCTCTGCCGCCACCTGTGATGACAAACCATGTGCTGACTCTGGCTGTAAGTTCGCTGACTGATAATGCAGCCGTTTGGTTCACAACATTTATCTAGCTAGCTAGCTTTTTGCATTCATGTGTTGTTCATCAATCATATTATTGTATTATTCTGCATTTGTTTTCTGTATTTTATTATTTGTTTTCGGCACTCATTTTCTGCATATATTGCATTATTATTATGCTCTTTCTTGATGTTTCCTTGCATCCACGTGTAATACAGTTACTCTCTTGACGTGTTGTGCAGAAATTGCTTACTGTAATCTTTATAATTGCATAATATACAATGCATTGAGTAAATTAAATAGCCAATCATTATTGTGCTTCACTCTTCAAGCAGAATAATATTTTAAATAATGTATTATTTTGCTAAGCACTTTGAAAACCGATTTGTTTATTTTTTACGCAAGCTAGCCGATGCAAAAGCAAATTCTGAAAAATACAACCTAATCGTAATTTAGTCGGATATTAGCGTCACATTCCGATCGGAAAACTCCGACTAGAAAACGACCGGATTGCACGAGCCACTTTGCTGACAAATTCCGACCGGACATTCCGATCGGATTCCGACTACCCTTTTTTACTGGGACTAGAACAGTTATTCTAGTATCTGTGGTTCACATATATAGGCCTATTAGACTTTTGTCTATGTAGCTCTATACCTAGCATATTGTGCCAAATTGTTGGGTGTCCAGTAAGAATTTTTTTAAAATACATTTTTAATCATATCAAGCCATGCAGGCAATCTTCTCGAATCGTTTGTTTAATTATTTCCGGAATTATTTCGCCCTCTATTCAAGGGTGGTGGGGGGTGGGGGTTGGAATTAAACGAACGATTCGAGAAGATAGCCAATTAGGCATAAGGTGCAATTTTGCACCCTGTCTTGCTGTGCACCTTGCAAAAAACCCTAGTAGAATAGTAGGCCTATATAAAATATAGAAAATATTGTGGCAACAAAAATCTACAAAATAATAGGGCCTACCTAAAATATTAAAATTGGTTATATATTGGTTATAGGCCTATATCATGTTGATGTTTTACTTATTGTTATTCTATAGCCTTGGATGTTATAAGCCCATTTCTCAAAGATGCTATTTTTTCACAAATTTGTGTTGTGCAGGAGGGTTTTTGCCCCCTTGCATTGCATGCATTACTGTGTGCAATGAGACTTCATGTGAGCAATGTACCAAAAAAATTTTGGCATATAGCTGTGTGCAAAATGGATTCAGGAATAAAATAGAGGTTTAGATTTGGCTAGAAATAGTATAGTTTAATATCAATGAACAAAACTAAAGCTCTTTTAAAAATAATTAGGCCTAAAAACAAAATTAGAATTAGAAAATAAGAATGAAATTCACAAGAAAAACAAAATTAAAACAGAATATGCATTTTTAACAAAAACAGTTACATTATAAATATGTTAGTATAAAATTGAAAAAAACAAGTTTTTTTCCTGCATATGCCTGCCATGATCTAAACTATGGCTCAGCATGCAGTGCATAGGAGATTTTCAAATAGGCCCTAATCTTGGCATGCTGTGTGCAACAGTGCAAGGTCAAAAAGTTTTGTGGCATACATGGAACATCCTTGGGTTGGGACTATAGGTTATAAGTGAAATGATACCAAACTTGAAAATTGATCAAGTTAGGCCTATAAATTATAAAAGAGTTCTAAAGTTTTTGTCTCCAAAATGGTATTTTTCCCATCTCAAATAAACTAAAAACTGTGCCATTTTTGGGCAAAAGCATGTTTTTTTAGTCTTAGGCCTATGTTTAACTTTTTATTTTATAACCAATTTTAATGTTTTGGGTATTATTTTATAGATTTTTGTTGCCACAATATTTTCTAATATTTTATATACTATTCTACTAGGGTTTTTTGCAAGGTGCACAACAAAACAAGGTGTACAATTGCACCTTATGCCTAAATTTGAGGTGCAATTTTAAGGTTCAAAGTGTAATTTCTCTTTTCTCTTCTCTTTTATTTTTATGTTAAGCCAATGCAAATGAAGCTTTAAAAAATAAGTAATGAGACTGCACCTAAACTGCACTTACTTTTTTTTAATTTCAAGAAATTCAAGGTGCAATTTTAGGATGCATATATATACTGCACACAAAAAACTAGCTATTTTATATCTTTAGATATCTAGGGATCAGGACAAAAAAGTAAAGAAAAAAATTGCTAGAGTATCATTCTTTGGCCTTGTCATGGTATATTTTCCATTTAATATACCATAATTGTTATGACTGTCACCCTTTTGGCTATTGTCCTTTTGACTATTGTCTTTTGACTTTCTCCCTTTTGATCTATTGCCCTTTTAATCAGTTTGCCATTCTCCTTATCTTGCTTGGCAAGGTCTAGGTAGTCCAATGTATATATGAGTTGAGGTTGGACAAGCAGAAAATTTTGGTTGGGCATGAAATTTTGTAAAATTTTCAAAGTGGGACATGATTATGATTGTGAGTGAATGTGAATTTCTCCTTACTTACTATGCATACATATATTACGAGCTTATAAGTTACAAGTGTAGAAAAAAACAAAATAAGAAAAGAAACCTTTTATATTAGATAATAGATACTCAATAATGCTGTTAATTCAACAAATATAATATATATTACTGCTTTACACATTTGCGTTTCCATTTTTATTTCAGTAAATCAAATAGAAAAGTTATAATTTAAATAAAAAAGTAAGCAAAAATTCACAACCTCATGAATAGGTTTCAAGGAAATCACAGTTGTGAAAAATGGTCATGAATTCATAAAATTGAGTGATCATGTCTGATCTCTATATATGAGTCATACATATGCAACCTTGAGAATCACTTGGCTGTTTCTATTGGCAACACACATGTAAGTTGCTATTGGCTAAGAGCAGTCACATGACTACTATTCTGTCCAATAGCGACTTATATTGCTTTTTGCCAACAGAAATAGCCAAGTGAATCCCTAGGTTGCACCCAAGCATAATATATGAGTATGCTCAATTGCTAGCTTAACTTAGCTAATCTTGTTGGTATAGGCCTTACATTGTAATAGACCAAGGGTAAGGATAATTAAACTACTTTTTGATAATTTTTTCTTGTTTTAACAATTTGACCTTTAAGTAAGTTGCATTTTGAGAGTCAAATTTAAGTTGTCACCAACTAGGCTAGTGTGAACAACTAGTGTGAGTGTAACTAACTACTAGTATAATTTTAGAGATTGCCAATTTATGATTTAGTATCCAAACTTTTGCGAATCTAGTTGTCACCAATAGAGTCACCAACTAGTATGATTTTAAAGATTGCCTATGCATGATTTAGTACCCAGACTACAGAAAATTCATCTGTGGTCTATATAAATAATAGTAAAATAACAATATTTTTATTTTTGCAGTAACCTAAGGTAGGCTAAAGTTTGTATTATAAATGTTTTATTTAAAAAATTATCACTTTTTATCTAAGGAACAAAGTTATCAATAGCTTTTGACCAATTATAACATTATATAGGCTATAGGCCTGTGGCATATTTGAGTTGCTTCATATATATGCCCAACCTCAAAATTTCACCCATCTGGTGCAACTTAGTTCTGTTGAGATTTGTGACTTAGTTCCTGCTGATTGCAACTTGGTTTCCTTGATTGCAACCTAATTTTTACTTTGTATGTTACTTTTCTTGCCTTTCTCTCTTTTCTTCTCTCTCTCTCTCTCTCTCCTCTTTCCCCTTTCTCTTTTCTCCTTCTTTCTTTTCCCTTTCTTCCTCTTCTTTTTTTCTTCCTCCAATTTTTCATTTTTTTGTGTTTTCAATTTTGAAACTTACCTTAGCTGGTAGCCCTTTCACCTGTCTGGTTAGGATGAGTTGGATGGGTGTTGGGCATGTACAAGTTGCTTGATGGCTTATCTTGTTAATAAAAAAGTTTAAATGCTTAAATATGTCTCACTGTCATAGAAGTGCATCTGAAAGCTAGCAATTCAAATATTTAAAGGTCTAAAGCAATTATTGACTATCAAATGCAAACAAATTGATTGACAACCAACCATTGATAATTTCTTTCATCATCATCATCATCATCATCATCATCATCATCATCATCATCACATCATCAATCAATATACTAAATCTTTAAGGTTTGACCAGTATTTCAGTCTACAGCCTGAATGCCTGAACCAATTTTTTTCTAACTTGCTTTATTCAATTGCAAATTCTTGTGAGATTGTGTGGATCTAATTATATTGAAAAATTCAAATGGGAAGATGGTTAAATATTCAAAAAAATGATTTTTCCCAATGCTTTCAATGGGAGGCTAGAAAAGGTCAAAATTTTGACTAACTGAATAGCAATTCCAATTAAGATTGTGCCACAACTTTTCTCTTTTCATTGTGTAGTAGGCCTCAGTACTGGATGCAGCAAGGGAGAGGAAAATAATGCTTAGTGGTGGCGTGTGTACATTTTGCTCTGGTTGACTGCATAGACAATTGCTTTTTATAGATTTCACTCAATTGTGCATAGGCTCTACCTACACACAACCTGTGCACACTGAGCAGCCTATCATCACTGCTATATATTTGACTGCAGTGTCAAAGCATATATGGCTGATTTTTACGCCTTCCAATCAGTAGGCAGAATAGCTGCAGTGTAGGCACTAGGACTAGGTTTAGGCTAGGCATAAGGTCCAAGGTTTGAGTCTGCCTCCTTGGCGGATGATTAAAATTAAATTAAATTTATTAATTTATAGCTACAGGCTCAACTAATAGAATATTTTTGTTGAATTTGCAAGGCACACTTATGGCACATTTGTGCCATACAAAATTATTCAAATTTACTAAGCAAATGACTGAAGTCTGATTTTTTTGGGATTGGAAGGGATAATTTCGGGTTGTTGTGGAGACATCTCAGGAATTGCTGAGATGTCAAGGCTTATTGGTTGATTTGCTGAGATTTCATGGCTTTTTGGGATAATTTCTGAGATTTCATGGCTTTTTTTGGGATAATTTCTGAGATTTCAAGGCTCATGGGAATTGCTCAGATGTCAAGGCTTACTGGGGTAATTGCTGAGATGTCAAGGCTTACTGGGGAAAATGCTGAGATGTCAAGGCTTACTAGGGGAATTTCTGAGATTTCAAGGCTTACTGGAGGAATTGCTGAGATTTCAAAGCTTAGTGGGGGAATTGCTGAGATTTCAAGGCTTAGTGGGGGAATTGCTGAGATTTCAAGGCTTACTGGAGGAATTGCTGAGATTTCAAAGCTTACTCGGGGAATTGCTGAGATGTCAAGGCTTATTGGGCTGGGAGAATTGTGTAGATGTCAAGGCTCGAGTTTAATTGCTGCGATGTCGATGCTTACTGGGGGAATTTCTGAGATGTCAAGGCTCATGAGAATGGCTGAATTGTTGTGGGGAGGGGGTTAGGTTGTTGAGCGATTGTACGACTCAAGTTGCTCATTTAATTCAGATAATAAAATAGTACACACAGGTGATGCTGAATTCTGCTGATAGGAAATACCAGCGTATTTATTAAAGGTTTGATTCTTTATTTTTTTTTATTAGAGGCAGGGGGTTGTGTGCACCCTGGCGCACTTTAAGCGACATAGGCACACAACCGGCTAGAGGCATTACTGCCCATTCCGCCGACTCCCCTGAGCAGGCACACAAGCGCGCGGATACGTACGCAGGCACACACTCACACAGGAGTGTACAGCGGCCCTAACTTTATTTTATCGTTAGGAATGTACACTTCACTGCGCCTTGGGGGGTTGGCTCTCAAGGCCGTTAATTGCACGCGCAGAGCCAAGCCGAGATTCCAATTCAGCCCCAAATTAATGTGACTGCACTTGGAATCGAGCCTGGGCCGCTGGCACACCAGAGCCTGCGCTAGACCGCTGGGCTACGCCCCCCCCCTTAATACCAAAGGCACAGTGAAGTTTTTATGCCTAACAGTAAATAGAATTTAGGGCCTCTTAGTGTATGACTGCATATGCATATGCATGCTTTTTGCCTGCTCAGATGAGTCAGCGAAGAATGGGCATTGGTGACTCTCGCTGGTGGTGTGGCAGTATCACTTGAGTGTACCAGGGTGCATACAGCTCCTTAATTCTAATACAATAGTCTAATAGGTTAATTTAGAGAAATACCATAGAATTTCCACGTTAAATTTCAAATCATTTTTATACTGCTAAGTCTTTTGAATCAGTTTGTACAGTAAAGTCTGGCACAGGAATAGGAATTCACCCAGAGTACGTTTCTACTCTTGTGTACTTAGCCCGCTACGATACTCTTCCTTGGAATTCCATAGCTAGTTCAGTAGTTAGTCTATTTATTCAGCTCCTTTCAATTCAAAATCCAAAATTCATTGCTTTGCTGGAGTTTAGCGCTATTTGGCCCTACAATCTACATAACTTTTTGGCTAGCTGGATAGCAATAATTTTATCACTGTTCTAATCTCAGGACAGAATCTCAGCATAACACTGACCTCTTGGTATTCCAGTCTTGAAGACCTTTTCCTGGCCGTCCGTTGTGGCAGGTGAAACTATGGCAACCTCGCAGCCTTTTGCTGAACTGCGGCAATGCAGGCTGGCTGAACTTCGTGTTGTTAAGCAAATTGGTTAGTTTCTTATTTGTAATTACTGTCCGGATTATAGCATAGGTAGTTCGTATAGCCACAGCAAGAGATGAGAGAAGGGTTGTTTTTGTAAGCACAATTTAGAATTTTTCATTCTTGCCACTCCTAAAGGTCGGGGCTCCTTCGGCTCAGTGCACAAGTGCGTCTTAAATGGCCGCCATTGTGCGCTGAAGAAACTGAATCTTGCCAATTCCAGTGTGCGACCAGAATGGTGAGCTCGCATTATTCTGCCTTACTGGCTTATGGAAGTCTAATAACTTTCCAGGAACCGTCACTAACACGCAGGATCCGGAATAGGCTGCTTAAAGAGATAATTTTGCTTCATCAGGTCAGCACTGAGTGTGAAGCATTTGTCAGAATTTACTCCAGCTGCACTGACGATGACGGACAGGTTGTTGGATACGTGATGGAGTACTTCAAGTTCGGCAATCTGCGGACGGTGTTCAACACTATGAAGAGCTTTGTGAGTTTTCCTAATTCACTAATCTGGCTGTTACTTGCTATACCGGTAGTTAAGTTTTGTTGCTATCATACCTGGTAGTTTGAATTCCTGTCTCCGCAGCGGTTGGACTGCCAAAACTTTCCCTGGTTGGCGGTGCACCTGCTGCACCAGGTGGCCGAAGGCCTGCGCTTCCTTCAAGAGAATCGGCAGCCAGTCCTGATGCACAGAGATGTGGCAGTGGACAATGTCTTCGTCGACATGAATTTGCGGGCCAAGGTGAGTTAAATGATTATTACTTCCTAAATTCCTAAATAAAAGACCGCGAGTAGCAAGAAGACACTTAAATCAATCAGAATTGATTTATGACCCGATTTTGCTTTAAAATACGTGTTCCATTTTCTTGCAATCAATTGGCAGTCCATATCTTTAAAACAGTTAAAGTTGCATGTCGTCTTATAATATACGACGCTCGTAGCTTTTTGCAGTCGGTTTGAGCTTAGGAGCAGTTGACTTAATCCAGAGTGACGGAGCGCTACACTCAAGACAACTGCTGCCCCTAGTCTATGGCCCAAAAGTGTGACTGGTAAGCAAAGACAATCTTGAGCATTCAACTTAGTCCATTTCCTCTTTTAGGATCTTAATTGCATTCTTATTATCGTAAAGCAATGGTAGATTGTATAGTATGCAACTTCGTTGAATAATGGCCATAGACACTCGTGCGCTACGCACACTCATTATTCAACCATAGACTCAAGTGTTTTGCGCTAAATATATATTTGTGATTAATATAGGATTCAATACTTGGATTTGAGTGCCATAGATATTTAAGCAAGAAAAACCAAGTATTGAGTAGTATTGTAACACGATATATATTTCTCGTGCACTAAATGACTCCAGCCAATACGCGATCACGAGCCATTTAAGCACGCTTTTAGCGTGCATTAAATGCTTTTAGCGTTAAATGCACGCTTTTACACATTTATATCGTGTTACAATATACTCGTACAAGTGCTTAAATCGCGCCAAGCTTCGTTGATATTCTATGTACACTCAGAAACATTGAAAAGTTTCCACCCTCGCGCCAGCCGTGTATATTTAGAGTTTCAAAACTCGTTTTTGTCGCCAGACTTGTGCCATAGACGATTGATGATTTCGTCAACACGCACTTGGGCCATAGACAAAAACTTGGGTCATAGACGCCAGACAGGTCGAAGGAAACAGTCACATGGAGCAGAAAGCAGCAGCTTACATGGGTCTAAAATCAACTTTCGCAACCGAGCGGAATGATTCGCCAAATGACCGACCTGGAACGAGCGCGCGCCATTGGTATGCTGGACGCTGGGATGTCCATCCGAGATGTTGCTCGCCCAACTGGGGACAGTTTTGTCTATAGCTAAACCTTGCTGCGGTGGCAGAATGTTTTGAACTGGGGTTTGTTTTTATTGATTTTCCGTAAGCGTTGCTCCAGTCTGAATTGTCTGAATTGAATTTCCACTGGACTTTGATCAAAATTGAACGTGAAAAGGTGTAGTTTTAATGTTCGTCAGACTCAGCAACTTATCACAAAATTGGCTGGCCGGCAATGCAGGCTGGAAGATGGCACAATGACTTACGGCCGCCGCCCGTCCACGCACTTCGCAGCCCTAACCTCTACTTTCGGCGATCCTCTGCATGATTAAAATGCGCCATTGGTACAGCGGCATCAGTGGGGGTGGGCTGTCCAGTTCCCGCTGCGACCCGGGCAGTGCCAGCGTGCGCTTGATTACTGCCTTCGGGCATGCGTGTGCCTCTTCGACTGGGTTTAAAAACGGGCTTCAAACGTGCTTCCCAGCTCATTTTGTTGCTGATTTGTAGGTTAGAGAGAGCTATGATAATCCTTTAGCAGCAATAAGAGGACTAAGTTGAATGCTCCAAAGATAAGGTCTTTGCTCACCAGTTACATTTTTAGCCATAGGTTAGGGGCAGCAGTTGTCTTGAGTGTAGCGCTCTGCCACTCTGGATTAGGTCAGCTGATCCCTAAGCTCAAACTGACTACAAAAAGCTGTTGTATATTAATACCCATGCCCTAAGGCTAAGGGCTTGAATGGAGAATTTAAGGGCACCGCAAAGCAAATTTACGCCCGAAAAGCATGGGTATCACTGGTATTGTACCATAGGCATTTTTGCCCCAGCAAAGCGCTGCAGTGAAAGAAAGAATTAAAGAGTGGGGGGGAGTGTGGGTCGCTGGGGGTGTGATGGCGAAGCCTCACATTTCGACCATACACATTTATTTCATTTAATGAAACGAAGCTTTTCATGCAGCACTGCAGTTTAGAAACAAGTTGCAGTACAGTATCAGAGAGATTGAAACAACAATTTTGCGGGCATTATATGAAAGTTTTGATAGACTTGTTCGATTTATGCGGGCTTGAATGTAGTCTATGGTATTAAAGAAATTGATTGAGTACCCGCCAGGCAAAAAAATCATGGTACAATGCTTGTTGCCGGAGTAGAAAACTGTCTATCGCTGACGCAGATGTTTCGTCTGTGTTATGATTTTGTTCATAGAAAAAAGTGAACAATATAGATAGATGCCTTTTTCTGGATTGTTAGATTGTTACAGAGCTGCTTGTACAGACTAGCGTTAAATGCGAATTGAAGGTACAGAAGGTGAGATACTGCTAAGTACCAATTTATTTCTAACAAATAGAATTTATTTCTTTTTAATAATGCGTTTTAAACAAAATCGAGCCTTGAAATAAATTAGAATAACTTTCTTGTGTTAAATCTTACCACTAGTGTCCCTGTGCTGAATATTTCGGTTTCTCACTTTAAACATCATGCCCCCCCACTGCCTTACAGTTGGGAGACTTCGGCCTGTCCCGCAGTTTGCAGGACTCACTTGGCCAAGACACGCTGCACTTTGAAAACCTGGTTGGCATCGAGCGCCGCCCCCCAGAACTGCTGCTCGACCCCCTCCGCCGTCCCGACGAATTTATTGACCGATACCTGTTCGGCATCTGCTTATTTGAGGCCCTCACCTGCAGTTCGCTAAGGCACCGCATCGGTGACAGTGTGGCCGAGTTTCGAGACATGCTGATCGAAGGTCGTCACGTGAAATCGTTGACCGAAGCCCTGGATCGAGACTGCTTCAACGCCTACCCGCAGCGCCTTCGCCAGCCTGCCGAGGAATTCGAGCGCCTGCACTCTGCTGTCACTAACATCATGCAGTCCTGTCTGGCAAGCGAGCCCAACCTCCGCCCACCCTTTAGCAGTCTGTGTCAGCAGCTCGAAGAGCTCGGTCTTTCCCAGAGTGAGGGCGTCAGTCGCGAGAAGGACTTGGCGTACGCCCTGTTGCAGTCTGATGAGAGTGACAGTGCGGGTGCGGCAGCTCCAGCTGCTGAAGCAGACATCGCCAGTGGCTGTGCGGCAACCAACGGCGATGCAAACACTAGGACTACGGGTACCATTCGCAGCAGCCTACACCCCGGTGACTTCGGTATGGCGTCGGCCATGCCAAGCGAGTTCCGGCACCAACTCGGCACCGCCTTGCGTGTTGGCTTAGTGCAGGGCAAGGTCTTCGATGTGGATGCTCCTCCCGTTGATAGGGCACAGGCGCAGCAGCCGCAACAGCGCCGTTTCACCGGGAAGCCTGCGCCGATTCAGCTTCTGCAGGCAATTTTCCGGTCAGGGCCGTTGCGCAACACGTGGCCGGAGCTCCTAAGCGCCCTTGGTGCCCCTGAGCAGGCCGTGAACGATGCAGCGCTGGCGGCCCGGAAGGACGGCCGGCTCGAGGCCGACGCCGCCATGGATTCGCTGCGGCTGTTGCCGGCTCCACCCACCGTCAGGCAGCTCGCCGACGGGCTCGCCGCAGCTCGCTGCTCAGATTCGACTTTGCGCCTTCTCAGTCGTCTGCAGGATAAGTTCTGCTCTCCTTTATCCAGTGTAGATTCCAGTGGTGTGCGGTAGCGGCCTCTAATAATCATCTAAGTAGTCAAAAACAATGCATAAAATTCTAAGCCCACAGAATCTGCATTCCTTTGCAATGAAAGCACTTGTTACACTTGTGCCCTTCTGCATATTTATACTGAAGATAATTTCGTTTTTCTGTGCTTAAGCATATTTTGCTGCTATTATTGTACATATTTATAACTTCGTTTGCATTAGCTTTGTCCTTGGCTCTGGCAAATATGGAAAATTCCAGGTTATCTTTGAAGCCCTTCCGTTTCAGAAATGCTTTATGTGCCAAAAGTTTAATCCTTGAAGTACGTCGTAGTAAAATAGCGGAACGCGAAGCTGTTTGTTTGTCTAATTCATTGTTTCTTCTGCTGCATTGACTTTGCGCCTCAAAGAAAGAATCTCCTTTCATTGTAAAAATAAATTTTCTAATACTACCTTACGCTGTCTGTCAGCCAACTGGTGATTCTTTTTTTAAGATTAACAGAATTAATCACATTTTAAGCATTGATTTAGAGAACGAATTGTCTGATTTCTATATTTAATTGCTGCAGCGATTAATGCTAAGATCTTCGTTGCGCTAATAATCAGAATCGGATTGACCAGCGTTCTGCAAAGTGCAAAAGTCTGCAACGCAGCAAAAGACCGTCTTCGCATCCAAGCTTGTCCAAGCCCTACTGATTAATTCAATGTTGATTCAATTATCGCCGTTCCCAGAATTGTAGATAGTCAAGTCCGTGATTAATTTGGCTGTTAATTTCATAGATAAGCTGATATTAGATAAGATAATAATTATTGCAGTAGTTATGCATTGCCGCGTTCCAAATTGTTCCAAATTACATACTGTATGGAGTCTACGGGCTTGCAGATCTTCATTGGCGTCAATCGCTTTCATTGATTGAGCTGCGGTTTAATCTTGATACCAAATGTTTCAGAAAGAATTTACTACGAGTATTATCAAGAACTACTTAAAGACGGAAAACTACATATTTAGGAAAATTTCAGGAGGTAGATGTTACTGAAGACATTACGGGGATGGCAGATTTTCCTTTTCAACACAAAATTTGTTATTGCTTTGATAGGAGGTAGACTCAATGTTCACTTTTTGATGTCTTGCGTTATAAAATTAGGATTCTACGTTAATTTTGTATTCATACATGTAATGTACTGTTGCCTAAAAATCATAAAAGGGAACAGTTTGACTCTGGCTTTATGAATCTATTTCATAATTCTTAGCCGACTGTGTAACAAAATAAAAAAAGATTCATAAAGCCATATGAATCGAGTTGTGCCATTTTTATGCTTTATAGGCATACGAGTAGGACATGTACGTGGGATCTAAAATTACTTTACCTTATAATCCTTATTTCATAAACAAAAAGCTTTTGAATATCAATAGACCTATAAGAAAGGCAAGTTATACCAAAAGATAAACATTGTGACTGCTTTCTATTAAAAGCAATAACAATTTTTATGCTGAAAGAATTAAAATCTCCGTACTTTTAGTAAAATCGGTAAATTGGTAAAAATGTTGGTAAAATCTGCCTTCTAAAATTTTACAAAAACGTAGTTTCTCGTCCTACTTAAGTAGTCCAGTCCTACTTGAGCAGTGTATAAAGCATACACTAGTTTTTGTCGCAAATTTGTAGCGATTGGCTTAAGAGAATTGATTTAATAACCATCAATGTACGAGCGTATCTGTACATGTACGTGTACACTGCACGATTTACATGAGACATTTAGAATTAATTATGTAATAATTAGCCTTAGTACATAAAATTTCATAGATCCTGGTAATAATTAGTACTCGTAGAAGAATCAATTGTCTATGCACAGTACTAAACTGAAGAGTGTAGAGTAGCTGCGAGCTATCAAAATGCCGGAGTTACGGTAGGAAATGCTGATGCGTAAGAGTGATCTTTAGAGCGTATAGCTGTACAGTGTTCACACAGTATTATTTTTCAGTTTGTTTTTCGCCACTAAACACAATGAGTTAGGCATAGGTTTTGAAGTATAATAAGTTTTACTTAAATTGAAAGTAGAATTATTGTAGCCGTTACTGTATTATATGAAGCATAATTAGGTTCTGTTGTTGGAATTTCTCGAAACGGAAATTTTATTTGTAGCTACCAAGGGTGCCCCATCCCCATAAGTAGTCATACTTTTGCCTATAGATTTTAGTGCATGTGTGAAATTCAACAAGTTCGGAGTCATTGGAAAGCATAAAATTGCATCTTTCGTTTTTACCAGCTACAAACCTTTGGTAAATGATATTTTAACGTGAACTAGAAGATGGTGCTTACTTCTTTGGCCTATACAAACAAGGGTTGTACGAGCTATATCAAGGAGGATAGGTTTTGATGAACCAAAAATCAATAAATTTACTTGAATGGTTCACAAAACGAATATGGCATGTCGCCATCCATTTCGGAGGCCGCATACATCTATGATAAGCGTTTGCGCAGAAATCGCTCAGTTTTTGCTGGTTTGAAACAAGCGCTTTATCAAGCTGGAACTTTGAAGAACGGTGTTTTTGTTAGCTGTAGACACAATAAATTTAGCTACTTATAATGATATTTATTGATTTTCGTTCATCATCTCAGCAAACTACGCTAAGGAGAGCAGCCACCGAAGAGCACCACCTAATTTAACCAATCCAATCCAAGCAAAGCAGCTAGGCTTGTCGGATTCATTAGCCCTGGTGGTTGGGTGCATTTTTGCAGGTATTTGTATATTTTCGACTGGTCTTCCATATTTTTACCTTCGAAAATTGGAATTTAAAGTTCTAATGAATTCTTCAGCAATGGTTTGCTGATAATTGATTATTTCAAATTCAAAGGGTACTACTGTATGTGCATGTCAGTCGTTTACAAAGAGAACTAAGAGCACTACGTCATAAAACATGAAAAATCTCTGGCTTAAAATGTTTTAAAATTTCTCTGTGCTTCAAGGCAAGGACGAACACGGTTCGACGAAGGTTTCTAGTGATGGCTAACACTGTCAAGGTACTCGTATATTATCACATATTGAATGGGTGTTACAGGATGCAGTTTAAGATGGTATGCAATTCGAATACATTCATTGAATGCACGATAAGAAGCGAGCTATGTACATATCGGTGGGCTATTAAAATATGGGTTACCGGGTCGGATTGTCGTGCAGATGGAGCCGAGATCTTTAATTAATTAGTAGTACTTGATACGGAGTTTTCTATCGACTAGTTTAGTCTAACGTCCAGTTATGGACTAATAGACTAGAATTTTGGTGTCCTATTAAGTCTAGCGGTATTGTTGCATTAGGTAGGGTAGCACCAGTCACCACACTGCTGTCTAGTGAGCATGCATCAATATTGAGGGATTAATTACGAACAAACATATGACAAAAATTCAATGCCTCTTACAGTGTAGGACCTCTAGAGTGGTCAGATTATAAATAGCTTAGCATATATTATATTCATCTTTAGTCGAGTCTGTGACCGCATTCATGCGTCATCTTCAAAAGTCTACGCTATTTATGCTCACTAAAGATGACGCCGCCACAATGAACGTAAGCGGACAGCAATAAGCAGGGCCGATCATTGGATGCTTAAAAGTGAGATAGATTGACCCAAACTCCAGCAACCTCGTTACTCGCAATTAGTTTTAGGCTAAGACCTGTTAAAACTTAAAGCCCCCGTCTAAAAACTGGCGCCATTTTATTTTTCTTGTCCTTCAAGTAGTACTATCAAGGTCGAGACAATTTGGCCATCGGGTGTTTTTAGCCGCGGTAAAGATGCCAGCTGGCATGGATCCTCCTGAAGTTGGCTATAATTTCATGTGCTCCAGAAGAGGCGAAATGAAAGTCAGCCAATTATATTCAACTCTGACCTCTTCTGATGCATGGTCATAGCAGGGTATTCAGAGTCGACTACCTCAATCTTCCGCTCCGCAGACCCTCACAAATTGAAAAAAAAACAATTAGCCGCGTAGAATTGAAAGATTTTTTCTTTTCGATAAGAGCTTTCGATTAGAATTCGGAATTTAGGATCTCATTGACAGAATAGCTGAATATTACATTTCTAAGTAAAATGGCACTGTGACCGCCTTTCAGCCATGAATAAGCGAGTAGAACCAGAGGAAGTGCATACAAAAGGGGATGAGCTGACTCGCGTGTACCGGCGCAGGTGGCTGATGTTGCTGCTGTTCTGCGCTTACTCCCTCTCCAACGCCTACCAGTGGATCCACCTCAATATTGTGTTTGACGTCATCTTGGCCAATTACAATGCCTCCTTGCCCAGTGAGCCATCACAGGCCAACCTAGCGATTGACTGGCTATCCATGGTTTACATGCTGGCCTATGCGCTGCTCATACTGCCCGCCGCATGGGTGCTCGATAGATACGGCCTGCGTGTCACCAGCATCTGCGCTACGTCGCTTAACTTTATCGGCGCTCTGATGAAGTGCTTCGCCACAGACTCAAACAGATTCTGGCTGCTGTTTGCTGGGCAGACGGTTAGTTTCTTTGAATGATGACACTTCTAGAGGCCCCGAACCGAACCCGTCCAAGGGGGTTGACGATATAAAATACGTTATAGAAATAAAATAGTAAATATTTTAAACAAATTAAAAAGTTAAATCAAAAGGAAAGAAAGGATTCTGCATTATTATTCTGCAAAATATTCCTTAGGACTAAAGGACGTCAACAAGTCTTAGAGTTTCAAATTTAAGAACTTTCTTTTGTAATTGACTTCCTGAAGGTGAGTGCAACGGCGCAGAGCTTCATCTTGGGCATACCTGCACCGCTAGCAGCTGCTTGGTTTGGCATTAATGAGCTCTCAACAGCTACGGCCTTAGGAGTTTTCGGCACCCAGATCGGCGTAGCCGTTGGCTTTGTGCTGCCGCCGCTGTTCATCAACAAGGCCGACGGTATGCAACAGCAGCTGTTATGGATGTTCATCGGAGGCGCCTGCGTCACCGGAGCTCTGTTTCTATTAGTGCTGCTCTTCTTCTGCGACAGACCGCCGCTGCCACCGTCGCTTGGGCAGTTGACTGTTCGCAGAAATGCCCACAACCAGGAAGGCGAGACGAAGACGACTGGAAAAATGTACGCTGCCTCCTTGAGACGGCTTCTGACGTGCCCGGCATTTGTCTTGCTGACAATCTCCTACGGTCAGTTTTTTATGAGCAGACTGTTCTGTTAATTTCAGAGTACTTTTTTCTAAGCCATTTTTGCACCGCTGACGCCCTTCTTTGGTCTTACACTACTAAACCTATTCTATTTAAGGTCTCAATACTGGGGTTTACTACGCATTGTCAACGCTGCTCAATCCAATTGTCGTACCAGAGTTCAAGGTAGCTGCTGAACTAATGATCGTTGCAAGATAGATTGCCCCACTTTTAGCAAAGAGAATAATTTTTATTTGATGTTTCTTCAGAAAATCGGAATAAATTCCACTTCCGTGGACGTTATAGAGCAGCAGGTCGGGTGGGCTGGCTTCACGCTCATCGCTGCGGGCGTCCTTGGGGCCGTCGTCTATGGAATTGTTCTCGACAGGACGCGAGCATTTAAGTAAGGTTTTTGCTTGAATACTCTTTAGCACGCTTTATTATAACCTTTAAAAGCGTCACATTGTTTTCACTCATACAAATTTTGTAATTCAATAGTCCTCAACATTTGTAGAACCAAAAAACTTAAAGCAGGATTAATTGAGATAAAATAACAATAATTACGAGAATGCTCGACAACGCAAGACAAGACACGTTCACCTTTCAAATGGTTAATTAAGTTATTTTGCTAGTAGCGAATGGGGATCTACGAGTAAATCAATTTTTTAAATCATTTCTTATACTCATCAGACTCACGACTCTGTCGTGCTATGCGTTGTCCTTGATCGGCACTGCCCTGTTCACGGCCACACTGCCACATGCTCAACTCTGGCTCGTGTTTGTCTCGATGGCCGTGCTAGGCTTCTTCATGACTGGCTACCTGCCAGTTGGGTTCGAGTATGCGGCCGAGATCACCTACCCGGAGAACGAAGGCCTGTCTTCCGGCATTCTAAATGCTTCTGCTCAGGTTGGTGCATAAAATGAAAGTGAGGGTGCATTCGTCCATGATCGGTGTTTTTCCAACTGCTGACCCACCCAAAAGCTGCTCACACGTCCTTGCCGGCACAATTATTCGTCGCCCCCCCCCAATCGTACGAGTCACTTGCCCCAATATGACTAGCTATCTGCTTAAGCTTAGGCAAAAATGCAGACAACTTTGCCCACCCAGGCTACCATCTAGCTGACGTCATAAAGCTGGAGGTCATTGGTGGCTTTTTGCAAAGCAGACTAAAATTCATATGAGCAGACATTCTCTTGTATTTATGGCGTACATATTGAAATACTGAAATTAGCTGCTGTTTTATAATGCCTGCTTTGCTATACAGCTATACACAATTGCTATACACAATCGCATATTTTCAAACAAAACTTCCCTCAACAATACGGCCCTCCCTTCAGATTCTCGGCATAGCCTGCACCATCTTCGTCCGAGCAGTTATAGATGCTGTGAGCACTCTCGCTGCGAACTTCATTTTCTGTGGCCTGCTGCTGGTGGGCACCGTCCTAACAGGTATGCGCCGCAGTTTTACTGCGGTTGAGATATTTCTTCGTTGTTACAGTCGGCCATGATTTTGTAGTCAGTTCTCTGAATCGCTTTTGACTTTACACTCCTTTTAATCATAAAAGACGCATTTTCGATTAAGTATCACTTGCGGCACAGTGCCTCATCCTTCACTTAGCACTCTGCTGACTTTAAACCTGCGACCAAAAATCTCTTTGCAGCCCTCATTCGGTCTGATCTGAAGCGACAAAGAGCTAACCAAATACTGATTGATGAACCATCAGTTGGCGCAGCCGTGGATAAGCCCGCTTAACCAAAAACCGCATGCGCACGCATATGAGGAACGTCATCGTGTTCTTTGAAGGCTGCTGCTGAAAACCTCAATCCGATTAGATCTATAATACATTTTGATTATTTTGCTCAGTACAAATAACACTGGGGAAATGGAATTTTATCATATTAAAATTGAACCAAAACCTGTCACAGCGTCGTAGTCGTTATTGGTGCTCGGCTCCTAGGCCTAGACGTTGGTGCTCGACATAGCTATTTTATTGGCTTACTTCCCTTGTTCAGAACGACCCAAGTTGAAAAAAGACTGTATGGAGAGGAGTATACAATAATTGGTCTAATTGGCTGAATTTAAACTAAGACGCGTCAAATGAATTTAAAAAGTGCGTCCACCGTCGATTATAGTATATTAACCAACAAAACGCAGGTGACTCGATTAAGCTTATGGTTTTACTGTACTGTACAGGAATGGAAGTTAAACCCCAATATGAATCTCGGTTATAAATGAAAGTAAATTTTTCTTTTACTGACGCATTTTGCTACGTTAAAAAGGGCGAAGTAACAGTTCTCATGAGCATGCAGCTCCCTCACCAGAAGTAAGACATTGATGCAGTTCTCGGCAAGGTTGATTTGCTGTTCTGCTGAATTGGGATCTGGGATCTCACTCTGAATTGCGGATCTAGGACCTTAGTCTGGATTGGGAACCTGGGATCGGCTACCTTGAGTGCAGCGTTCTACCCAAGGACTACATAAGTAGAAGGATGCAACACTCGAAATCTATGGAAAATGTTTTGAAGGCAACTTTTCCCCGAAAAATACACTACGGAGATAGGAATTAGTTTTAATTTGTAAGCACAAAAATTGTTATTTCTTTTGATAGGAGGCAGACCCAATGTTCATCTTTTGACATGTTGTGCCTTTCTTATAGCTCTATTGATACTCGTAAAGCTTTTCGTTCAGAAAATAAGGATTCTATGTTAATTTTTAATTCTACGTACATTTCCTGTACCTAAAAATCATAAAAATGCATGGCACAGCTCGAATATTTGGTTTTGTGAATCTATTTTATTATCTCTGTCACACATATTGTTATTCAGTCAGCTAAGAAAGGCAAAATAGATTCATAAAATCAATGAGCTGAGCCATGCCATTTTAATGTTTTTAGGCACAGGACATATGCGTATTCTACGCTAGCGACAGTACGTAGAATAAGAAATTAACATATACGAGCGTAGAATCCTTATTTTCTGAATATCAATAGAGCTAAGAAAGACACAACATATCAAAATATTAACATTGGGCCTGCCTCCTATCGAAAGCAATAACAATTTTTGTGCTGAAAAATGAAAACTTCCTATCTCCGTAGTGTATTTTTCGGCGAAAAGTGGCCTTCACAACATTTTCCATAGATTTTGAGTGTCGCGTCTTGTATATTGCTTTAGTTGTACTTGGTTCTACCACTCTGGAAGATTAAGTCAACTGCTACATACTAATTAGTTCAAACCATGCATAGATCTTATAATCAACAGAGTGCGTTTTGAGAGAAAGAAATCGTATATAGCTACATGTTCATTTTTTCTGGGTCTGAAGGCTGTTGTAGAGCATTGTATTTTTAAAGAAAACTGAAAGAAGTTGGCTTAAATGATTACGTAAACGATATAAGGAAAGATGAACTTGAACAAACTTGGATGCTGTACATCAAATTTAAAGAAACCTGTGACTTAAAAAAGAGCCATACACCGGAAGGCAACAATGCAGAACGGGTTAGTTAAACATATGTAAAGCAGACAGGTAGTACACAAAGGGCTTTTAAGTAACATAACCTAATCGCTCGGGGCATGCTAGCTGCTGTTGTTCGATTTGGGATGCTAGAGCTGAAAATATGGGCAAGGCATAATCTTTTTTATCGCTACACCATTTTATCTGCATTTTCATTCAAACTCAGTTTCACTTTCGACAATTTGGACTTCATCTTCGACACTTCAAGCTTAGCATCTCTGAAACAACATCCACTTCAGACAAACTCCCTTTCATTATCGACAACTGAAAGTAAACATCAATTCTAACCTCAAGAAAATGCTTCCCTGTGGTCAAATTTGTACCAAATTCTTACAGTTGTTCATTAAAGCAGTGTACGATCAGATTCTCCTTTTCCGTAGGGATGGCTTCGTACCAAAGCAAACTGAAATTTTGAAAAAACGAAATTGCACTACAGAGATAGGAACATGTCTAAAATATGAAAAACTTCACTCCCACTTTCGATAAAGTCCACTTCATATCAACAGTCTATGATCCAGACCTTACTGAAACTTCGATTCACTCTCGTCAAAGTGACGTCCAATTTAGACAGTCAACATGCACTTTAGACAGGGACAAGATTTTATGTCATAGTCAGCATAAAGCCATACAAATATTTTGTCCACAAAGATTTTCATCAGGAGACTGTATGCGCTTAATCTAGAAACCTTCAATCCCTCCCTGCACCATTTCCCGTCTATTTCTACACCAAAAACTCTGCGATTCTGAGCTATGAGAGACAGCGAACCCTCATTGTACGAGGAACCTGGAGAGGAGGACAATGATTCTGTGAACAGTCACGTCAGCGGCGAAGTTCCAGTGACACGACGACACCAAGTGAGCGAACGCGACCGGTCACGTCTATTAGCTGCCCATCAGAAGGGTGAGGATTTTGTGTTTCTCGCATCTCAGCTGGGCATCAAAAGGACAACATCGTACTCGATCATCAAAGACAGGCAGAGTGGAGAAGCGTCCTTGTGGCGGGGCTACGAAAATCAAATGGGTTGATTTGATGGGTTGATGGGTTGATGGGTTGATTGATGGGTTGATCACTGCTGCCGAGTTGCAGCAGTTTCTGTGCGACATTGTCGAGCAGAACCCCATGTTGACACTAGCGGAAATGAACACAATGCTGAGACAGGAGTTTCCTGAGAAACCTTTTGTCACCTAGAAGACGCTGAGTATCAAACTGGACGGCGCACTGTTCACCACGAAGCTGGTACGCTCAGCGAAACTCACCCGAAGTGCTAATGGCCCGAGTTGTCTTCGTTGAAGGGCTGTGTGCTCACCTGAGACTGTGGACAAGGAATGCGCATCTTTATTGACGAGTTCGGGTTTAATACATGGATGCGCCGTTCGTATGGAAGATCGACACGTGGACAGCGAGCGTACGGTCAGCGGGTCACGGTCTGTGTTGCTGAGTCCAGCTGTTGGAGTTGTTCACTATGCGAAATACGACCGTGGCATGACGAAGGAACGGTTCGGGGAGTTTCTCACGATTGCGATCGCCAACTTCAGCAGCGTGTTTCCTGACAGTCGCATAAACGTTGTAATCCACAACGTTAGCAGCCATAACGACGCTGAAGTTTATGAGATCGCTGGCGTCGCCGAGATCAAGAGACTGCCCCCCCCCTACAGCCCTTTTCTAACGTCTGTTGAGAACGCGATCTCATGCTGGAAGGCGGCACTGAAGCGACGCTTGTCAAGGATGCAAGACGAGTTCATTCGCCCAACACAGGAACAGATCGCTGGTCGCAGTATGGCTGCGTACCGACGGGACATTCTGATGCGAGAAGTGGACGCCACTGTGGATTGCATCACAGCAGAGAAGGTTGCTCGGTGGTTCGGTCACTGCGTCAGATATCTACCACAGTGCTTGGCATCTCAAACCATCAATGGTTAATTTGAATTTGAGAGAATTGCTGATTGAATTCACGTGTGAAATTCAAAATTAGACCTGAATATTTCTTGTTTCTAGTTACGCTCGTAATTATTTCGTTCTTCTTTGTCTACAGATAAAGTCCCACAGAGATTGCTTCAATTTTATTCATCTCCACAATAAACAGCATCCAAACTGGCCTGTCTAAAGTGCGTGTTGACTTCTAAATTGGACGTCACTTTGACGAGAGTGAATCGAAGTTTCAGTAAGGTCTGGATCATAGACTGTTGATATGAAGTGGACTTTATCGAAAGTGGAAGTGAAGTTTTAAATATATTTGACATGTGCCTATCTCTGTAGTACAATTTCGTTTCCAAAAAGGGCCTGTCAACTTAAGCTCATAAAGCGGAGCCCGTGTAACCTATGTACACAAATGATACGTCATTCTGCTCACAGTGAATAAATCTTAAACGCTAACGTGTGCTTTATCGACGACGCAGCATCTGGTGAACGAATTGGTGTGGTCTACTATTCATTCACAAGGAGACGTGGTCGGCGCCTCCTCCGCTGAGATTGGCGAGCGTATTCAGCGCCAGTCAATTAGCTATGCAGAGCATGTTGGACGATCTGGCTCAATTAGACGTGAAAGAACTCGAGGAGGTTTTACCCAGTCAGGATCTGGATCAGGATTGAGACCTGCTCAATGAGATGGATCTTATGCAATATTGGACAATACGCCGAAGTCTAATGGCGCATTTTATGCGCCTGCTTTATTGATTACCGCTCGAGCTGGTCAGTCCGCTGTCTACTTCGTGTGCGTGGAATTGATATATCAGCGAGGATCAACGTTTCGAATTCCAATCTTTAACTGAAAGCCACCGCCTATTAAATAGTTTGATATTTTGGCTCGCTTAAATTTTCATTGAAGTTTCCTTGTTCTTGTCCTGTTACTCATACCTTGCTGCATAATGTTTAATAATGTAACATTAAATAGAGTTTTTTGTTCAGTTTGGTTGGCCGTAGACATTTGAAGCGTGCAGCAATTTGGCTTCATTGGTAGACCCCTAAAAACCCCTCCAAAATGATACAATACTACACCTTTTCACTTTCAATTTTGTTCAAAGTCCATGTTGACAAGAGAATCCAAAGAATCGAGAATGCAGCACTTGGTGGCTAGCCTCGCAATTGACAATCGTAGCAGACAACAAAATCAAAAGGGTACGCGCAGTCTAGTCTTGCTAGGTATATTTATTCTCAATTAATAAGTAAGGCGGGGTTGACACAGTGGGGGGTTGCAAATTTGCATGAATTACTATGTATTCGTACGTTAACCAATCAGAATGGGGGGTGAGAAAGGTGCAGCGTGAAGCGCGGAGGGGGCAGGTAAAAAAGGCAAATGATGAGTAATAGTACAGACGTACAATGAAATAAGCAAAACCTTTACTCTTCAATCCAGTCCAGTTCTAAAAAAACTAGCGGAAATTCAATTCAGACAATTCAGACTGAGTTAACGCTTACGGAAAATCAATAAAAGCAAACCCCTGTTCAAAACTGTCAGATGTTACTGCGCAAGCACTATAATCATCTAAATTACTGACATTTCAAGGCTTACAAGGGACTTCTGAGGTATATTGCAAAGAGATGCTACATGTAGTTTATTACAAAACTTGTACTGCATTTTTGGCTCCCTAACGCTAAGATACTAAGCTAAAAAATACTACTAGCGCTTCACAAACTTATGCAGATGTCAGGCTGTAGGGTTAGTGTTAGGGTTGGTATTAGGGTTTAGGTTTAGGGTTACGTTCAGGGTTATTGCGTTAAGATTCGGGTTAGGGTTAGGGTTAGGGTAGCTTATAACTTAGCTCATGTAGCTTATTAAAAATGTTTATCATGGATGCATCATGCAAAAATAATGGAAGCGTCATGCAAAAACAATGGAAGCGTCATGCCAAAAATCATAGAAGCATAGATCATGCAAAAACTCATGGACAAAATATTGAATTTAGGGTTTTGGTTAGGGTTAGGGTTAGGGTTAGAAGTTTGACAGGAGATTTTTTAAGATTTCAAGGCTACATATGTAGCTTATTAAAAAAACGTGTATTGCATTTCTTTGGCTCCCCAACGGGGGGCGTATATTGCTAGTAATCATCTAATGTTCATACTGTATATCCAAGTTTATTTTCTGTCTATGGTCTTTATTTTGAGGACAGCGGCCTACCAAATATATACTCTTATGCAAACGACGGACCACGGCTGGCAAGCGCTTAGTCGGAAATTGTCCCCTGTCTGAATTGTCTGAATTGAATGATTCCGCGCACGCGTGCAGATGTCATTCCCGCACTCGTGAACGTGAATGGATCCCATTGTCGGATGATTCATCGTGCAGGAATGCGCAAAACCGTGCAGGAATGGCATTCATTCTTGCACGCTTTTGTCCAGGAATGAATATCTATGGTCAAATCTCACTGAAAAAGCATTAGGCGCTGAAATACATTGTCGGCTGATTTTCCATGCAGGAATGGCATTCTTGCACGCTTTTGCGTGCAGGAATGGATGTCTATGGTAAAATCTCACTGAAGAAGCATTAGGCGCTGAAATGCATTCCTGCACGATGAATCATCCGACAATGGGATCCTTCACGTTCACTCGTGCGTGAAGGACATCGTGCACTCGTGCGCTAGTTTACTTGTTCAACCAAAGCGGAAAGTCATAGAGCCACTGGAAGGACGGGGAAATCAATGAGAGCCGACGTCCGAAGAGAAACTCAGGTATGAAGGTGTGATTGGTAGTGATGTCCACGACAACTGGTGAGTTCTTTGATTTGGGGGGGGGTGGTCAATGTGAAGTTGTGCGGGCCGGGGTGAATGTCTACTTTGACTACTTTGATTGAGTTGATCTGCTACCATCCATTGACTCACTTTAAACTGTCAAGCCAAAAAACTGCTCGCTTTTCTAAAACATTATAATCTGTTGCTTGTACGTACGTTCATGTATTTCTTTGAGTACTTTCTTGTGGCACATTCGTTTGTCTTATTATTTAGATGGTTCATTTGGCCGAGACAAATAAAAGTGTTTTACATTGAACTTATTCGGCGCCGCCAAAAGGGGTATTACAAATGAGGACCATATAGACTTATTCAAGCAACCAAGTGGGGAATAAGACAATTACTTTAAACAGACACCCATATGAAGGCACAATATATCATAATGCATGTCATTAACTCAGTGCCAGCCTTGCGAAGCCTTCTACAAGTAACTTCATCAGCACGTCGACGACATGTGTCTGCATTTAGCTCTGACTTCGTTGGTCACTGGCTTTCTGCACCCAGGAGGAGCTTCTGGACCTTCAACAGGTGGCACCAAGTGACTATGGACACCATTATGTTGCGAATTTCGCTAGTTTCGCTGATCAAACCTCGACAGTGGGGCAAACCTCAAACTTTGGACTTCCTCTTCTACTTTCAAGCATTCCGTCATCCCCGATCCGTCGCCGTCGGCACCTTCAACAGATGACACCAGGTGACTATAGGGACACCATGCTGCAAATTTCTTTGATATCTCTCACCAAGCATCAATAATGTAAAACTTCAACTGCTGGTCATCCTCAGTCTCTCAAGCATTTTCCAGTTTCGCTGAGTTGAAGTTTCCTGGTAGTAAGTAGCTATTACATATAGTATACATGTAGAAGTCCTAGGTTTTTCGAAAGATTTTTGCAGGTTAAACTCGCATTCTCGGTCAAAATAATTCTGATTCCAATCATAGACTCGAATTCTAAATACGAGTACTCAGCAAAAGCAAGTCTTCCTAAAAAGATTCATGCACAAACGTTGTTGGCGCATGGCTCAAGTACGATGAACTTCCAGATTGAGAATGGAGCGTCCGTTCACGCATTGGCTCCTATCGCTTTTACTAGTACATGTAGCAATTATTCTAGCTCGTACATGTACATCGCAAAGAAGTTTGACTACGTCAGTTTGAGGCAGTTATCTGACTTTAGCTGGTTTTAAACACCCCGCGCCGGCCTGGCCTCGCTTTGGTGGGTTGGTTGGGTGCGGGTGCCCTGTGGGCTTAGGGCCACCTCCCCTTTCCACTCTGCTATTTAGTCTCTCGTCGCGGCCGCTGAGTCGGCGTAATTTTGGCAATATATATTTTTTTAAGTTCAACAATAATAGACTTCGTCGCTTAAGGGGTTCGCTTCTCCTTTCTGGACCGGGTGTGTCGGTCTTTTTTGCCACTTGCTTTTGCCCTGCGTTTGTCTTTTGGAGTTTAACCTGAGATGAAACGCAAAATATTAACATTACTGACAATAAAATAAAATCGGCAAAATTTGATTGAAAGCGTCTGTATACTTTTGCCAGCTAAGCTTCAATGCTTAATGCTTAAGTTAATTATATTATTTACGCTAGTTATGCATCACATGATAAGTTAGCTACCTAAAAATTATAACAATTAAAATGAAGCCACGACGGTGGGCATTTTCCAGAACAGCATTAATTTTTATTGATCGTTGATTTCATGTACTCGTAGATTGAAGCGCATAAAAATCTAGATTTTAAAAGTCCATGGAACGAAGCATAAGAAGACAGTTAAGATTTGTACCGAAGAGACTACAAAGGACACAGGTGACAGACATTGTACACCAAATTAGAATGACCTTGCGCGCAGACCTAAAACAGGGTTCCCAATTCAAATGATCAACTATTGTTCATATAGTTGTTTGATCACGTCTCAAAAAGCGACCAAAAGTTAAGCAAAACAGTGCAGAGAGCAGCCTGTATCACGTGATTGCATCGGCATGGACACGAGCTTTAGTCTGCAGCTTAAATATAGGCTAGCAAATCTATCTGGAATCTTCAAGTGAACAGCGGCGGTGCGGAGCGCCCGAGAGCTGGCCAAGGCATTTGAGCCGATAGCGGAATTTATAAAACAAGGCAGTGAAGCAAAAGATTGCTCAGGAATTGTAGGCAAGTCAGATAGGTAAGGTACTTAGAGACACAATAAAACAATATTTGAAAGCCTGGTTTATGGCCGAGCAGCAAAATACGAAAAAGGAAGTTAGTGGAGCTATTACAGAAAAGCTGATCGCCGAGCCAGCCAGCAAAGCAAGTCCAGACCTCACTCTCGCACGGACTCGAGCAGGTCCATTTTAGGCGAGTTCTCGAATAGCGCCGCCCGGTTCTGATCCTCCGCCTTCTTCACCCAGTGATTATAAACCAGGAACGCCGTGCTGTCGATCAAGCGCCGCATGGCGCGCACGCTGTACGGATCCGAGCGAAGGCGCCGAATGTCCAGCCGACTGGGCGCCGAGTGCAGACGGCTGAGGCGACACAAGCAGCGGACGGCCAGGATGGCGGAGCGGAACCGGCTGCGCGGGTCAAACGACAGGCGTGGAAGCTCCTTGATGACCAAGGCGGGGGTAGCTGGCTTTACTTAGGTGATCAGGGATTTAGCACAATCTCGGGTGGTCAGCTTGCAAAGAGGGGCAGGTTTGTAACCCTTAGCCAATGAATGGGACCGGTGGAAAATAGAAGGGCAGGTCTGTAATCCCTAGCCTATGAATGGGACCGGTGGAAAATAGAAGGGCAGGTCTGTAACCCTTAGCCAATGAATGGGACCGGTGGAAAATAGAAGGGCAGGTCTGTAATCCCTAGCCTATGAATGGGACCGGTGGAAAATAGAAGGGCAGGTCTGTAATCCTTAGCCTATGAATGGGACCGGTGGAAAATAGAAGGGCAGGTCTGTAATCCTTAGCCTATGAATGGGACCGGTGGAAAATAGAAGGGCAGGTCTGTAATCCTTAGCCTATAAATGGGACCGGTGGAAAATAAAAGAGCTGGTCTGTAATCCTTAGTCTAAGAATGAAATCGCTATAAAAAAGAAGAGCGGGTCTTAGTGGTTGAGTAGACTCAAAGTGCAGGAGTCGATGGGCCCGAGAAAAAAGCTAGTCAGACAAGTGCACGTACACCATAGGTGCTGGGTACCGAGAGAGACGATGGTATGCAGATAAAATTCGAAAATGTCTTCCTGTGTAGGTAGGGAATGATAATTAACAAACTATAAATTATCACTATAGCAATCCGGGGTGCCTATGTGTGTGATAAAACAACTACAAATGTTTAAAAGGCTTTTTACACTGAAGTACAGAAAATACTGTGATTTGGTGCAGCATTGGAAATAGCTTGTTGAATAGGCAACAAAGAGCAATCTTGAGTTACGAGCCGTCGTACTATGGTGCTTCGTGCTTGTCACTTTTAGATTCCTTAAAATTATATAGAAGGGTGAAACTATATTAACACTGTCAGGACAAGGAAAGTGCGCCGAATCAAGAATCAATGGTGGAAATGCTTCAAACGAACGTGCTGTCGGTTCGTGAGCTTTCTGAATCATTCGGTGCATCGAACGAGTTAAATAAATAATTAGCAGGTGCAAATGCAATTTTTTATTATTAATAGCAGGTACTCTGATTTCAATTTACTGCTGGTGCGATTCGCGAAAATTGAATGTGAATGAAAAATCGTCAATCCAGAGTGACAGTTGTTGATGCCACATGTTGAAAAACTGAATGCACTGCACTCGTTACTGCTGACACCAGCTGAACGGGATTCAAAAGAACAACAATACATCTAAGTAATCAGGCAGGTGCATGTAAACTAGAAACTAGCAGAACAGCAAACCGGTAGCTCGGGCAATTTGCACAGAGCAAGCTGCGCATTTGACAGCAATATTCTGGTAGTTACCTGGCTACGAACTCCACTGGGAAGGCTTGCGTCTATCTTAAAACGTGGAGATGGGAATAGCTTGCAAACTTCAAGTGCGGAAAACAAAAAATATTAGATTTTTGTCTTAGCTATCGCCAAAAATTAATTGCTTTTCTGATTTCATAAAAATACCTAAGGAAATAAAGTCGGCAAAACAAAAATACGCTTATGAAAACAAAAACGGCATTAATGGCTAAGACATTATTGGTTCACTTACGCAATGATAGAAATAAGCGAATGGCATAAGCGGAACAACTATCAACAAAATAGCCTCACCTGCCGGGCAAAAAACTGGTGCTGCAGCGCCTCAGCAGCAGTTGGTCTTTGCTTTGAGTCCACCCTGAGCAGCCTGCGAATGAGGTCCTTTGCAGCGTCCGAGATATCTTCCCACTCTGGAGAATCAAAGCTGAAGCGGCCCTCCATGATGAGCCGCAACATGGTCATCTGCTTGCGGTGCCAGAAGGGCGGCGATCCGCTGAGCATGGTGTACATGAGCACGCCAGAGGCCCACATATCCACCGCCCTGCGGATTGAGGAGGTAATTGGAATGACCTGATTGAGGAACAGCGAAGTAGTCCAGAATAGTGCATTGATTAGTGTATCCTAGGCACCGCAATGTAAAGTGCTTGGGCGCGGAAAAATTCTACGCGGGATCGGAAAACGAACCGATCGCTTGTTGCAATCTGCCGACAAGTTGACACCTGCGTACTCGGCGGATATTTAAAACCATCCAGACGTACAGCAGGATGAACTGTGGAACCAACTTTTGGTGGAGACGTCGTTCAACTTATTAACAGGCACGGCGCATATAATTTTGTCACTGTGAAGCTAATGAGTAAAAACAGCGACAGCCGAATTGTTACGTTTATTGGTGTTTACAAAAAAATAGTAGGCATGATCACAGGTTAACGAAGTGATCCTGTGATATTTTCTGTTGGAGTTAGCTTAATTAATAAAGATAGAGAAATGGCCTCATTGTGAAATAGTTTCAGTCGATCCTGAGGTGTGGCTGGGAAAATTAAGAATCAAATTACAGTTCAAACACACGAAGACTCACAAAATAGGGGGGCAGCTTTATCATTTATAATAGATAGAGTTTTCGTGTGTTTCAGCGATCAAATATACCCTTACGACAGCCCGTGTGTTAAAACGCGTTGGTTTTTTGCATTCAATGTCGATGTTAAGCTTTATCTAAATATACTAAATCTCTAAGGTTTGTAGACCAATGGCTCTCCGTCGGGTGCAGTAAAAATTCTGAGACGCCTCCCTCACCTGCCGTATCCCTGTACGGAAGTCCGCTCGTATCTCTCGTACATGTTCACAATTAGAATCTCTGGACTGAGGTAGCTGGGAGTGCCGCACAGGTCCGTGAGGCTCTCGTCATCTTCCACCTCGGTGGCAAAGCCGAAGTCTGTCAGCTTGATGTTCATGGCTTCGTCGAGCAGGATGTTCTCAGCCTTGATGTCCCTGTGCACAATGCTACGTCTATGCAAGAACTGCAAGGCATCCAGCAGCTGCTGCATCACCGCTCGGGTTCGCTTCTCGGACAGCCGAACCACCTTGTTCAGGTGCTCGAACAGCTCGCCGTTAGGACAGCTATCAAAAGTTCCAATAGGGGGCCGCTGTGTTATTGAATCTGCATTTTTCTACACTCTTTCGTATAATTGATGTATTTAGATCTACACCTAAGCGAACAAGCGCATGAGTTCGTGCATATAAATAACAGAAAACTTACATTTCGAACACGAAGAACACATATGCAGCTGTTTCGAAGTAGCCATGGAGCAGGATAATGTTGGGGTGGCCTTGGACTTTGCGAAGAACTTCGAGCTCCTTCATGGCGTCAGCCCTCGCATCCTCGCTATTAGCATCCAAGTTGTTTAGGTCGATAACCTTTACAGCAAATTCATTCTTGGTGGATTTTTCCACGCACTTTCGCACCACACTACTGAGGCCACTGGAATTGTGAGGTAGGAGTCAAACAATGGCTTCACTTAGTGTGTATATTTGCCACTTTTGTAAATAAATAAATCCAAAATAAATACAATTAAAGATACTTACTGGCCAAGTACTTCCTTGGGCTCATACTGGCTGTAAAACTGATTGGTGTTGCCACTGTCATCACCTGCTCCATTTGGGTATCCTATAGTCATTGCAAGCCTGAAGATTGAATCACAAATTTTAAATTTATTGAGAAAATATTAGATATATATATTCAAATGTAAATACAATATAATTATAAACAAATAATTATACTAAGAAATATACATCTATGACAACTTTGGGTGCTGTTTCAGAAGATGATAAAGATTTATCACAATGATAAATCTTAGAAGATACCTTTCATTTAATATCAAAATATGTTAATTAGTCTCATTTACATTTCAATGTGGACCTTTAAATTTTTTTTGCAAATGAGATATAAAATTCATTTTTTACTTAAAATTTGCAGAAATTAACATTTTCCTATGAATAAAAACCTTGGATTTTACTTCACCCTAGCAAGCTAAAAAATTAATACAGTCAAGTTAAGCCCTAGAGCTATATATTTTTTCTATGAACTTTGTTTAATTAACATTGTTTAAGAAACCAATGCTACTTAAATATAAATTTTCACTTATTTTCTTGCTTGCATTGTTCCTGTTACTAATTAGAGAAAAATAATATTTTGCTAAGGCTCCATGATATTTTTGAAAGATTTTGGCAAATCAATCACAAAAGTAATGAATGTTTTAGCAAAGTATTGTAACATCCTAGTGAATATAAAAAAGTTATAGGCCTACTATATTGAAATACTGTACTTATATTTGAAAAAATACTAAAATTAAAAAATAAGTAACAATTATAAGATAAAGTAACAAATAGGAAATAAGCTTTTACCTTATAAATAAGAAAATTAGAAGTAACAAAGATATAAAATTAATGAATAGGTTACAAGCATTTTTATCTTAAAATAAAAAAAAATTGTAAAACTAACAAAGGGGTAAAAGTAAAAATCCTCTCATGCCTTGTTAGGTCTCAATAGCCTGTGTTATGCATTATAGGTTAAACAAGTCACTTGAAAAAAAGTAACATACATTATATTATGAGATTACTATAACTTAACTTCTCTTAAATTAGGCCTATCACTTTTTAAACATTAGGCCTAGCTTATATTAGCACTAGATTTATTGGTAAATTTTAAGTTAGGCCTATAGTCCAGTACTTACTTCGGTTACTCATTTTTAGGCCAACCATTTTTTCACTTTCATAATATTTTGCAATCCAATACATAGCCATACACCATAGAGACAACATAGACAATTGCCAAATTGATTACTTTTCTAAGAAAAAGTAGGCTAGGCCTACTAAATAAAAATGTGCATTTAGCAAATTTTCTAGCATTTAGTGTTTTGTTTAAGTCATTATTAGTTTATTACTAGCAATCTTTGCCCCCCAATGGGGGACATCTGGATAGAATCCTTGTTCTTTACAAATAACAAATAGACAGCAAAATAAAGCCTTCATAAAAAACAACAGACATTCCCTCTTAAAAACAAAACATCCCAAGATAGCAAGCATCCTCAGACAGCATTCAAGCATCAATCCCCAAATAGCAAGCATCCCCCAGATAGTAAGCATCCCCTGATAGCAAGCAACCCCAGATAGCAAGCATCCCCAGATAGCAAGCATTCCCCCAGACCCCAGATAGCAAGCATCTCCCAGACCCCAGATAGTAAGCATCCCCCAGACCCCAAATAGCAAGCATCCCCTAGACCCCAGATAGCAAGCATCCCCAGATAGCAAGCATTCCCCCAGACCCCAGATAGCAAGCATCCCCCAGACCCCAGATAGCAAGCATCCCCCAGATCCCAGATAGCAAGCATCCCCCAGACCCCAGATAACAAGCACCCCCCAGACCCCAGATAGCAAGCATCCCCCAGACCCCAGATAGCAAGCATCCCCCAGATCGCAAGCATCCCCCAGACAGCAAGCAACCCCTAATAGCAAGCATAACCTGGATACAAAGAGACCTTATAGATATCTAGCAACCCCCTCTCAGATAGCAAGTACTCCACCCCCAAGAGCAAGCATCCCCCTGATAGCAAGTATCTATCCATAAATAGCAAGCATCCACCAGAGAACAAGTAGCTAGTGCAACAATTTCCTTAGCTTTATAATGGTCCATTTTGTTTGGCATGACGCTTCTTTTATGTTTGAAATGGTGTCTCTTTTTTGTTTAAAAAGGTGGCTCTTTAATGTTTGACATGGTAGCTATTTAATGTTTGACGTGGTGGCTCTTCTATGTTTGGCATGGTAGCTATTTAATGTTTGACGTGGTGGCTCTTCTATGTTTGACATGGTAGCTCTTTAATGTTTGACATGGTGGCTCTTCTATGTTTGGCATGGTAGCTCTTTAATGTTTGACATGGTGGCTTTTCTATGTTTGGCATGGTAGCTCTTTAATGTTTGACATGGTGGCTCTTTTATGTTTGACATGGTAGCTCTTTAATGTTTGACATGGTGGCTCTTCTATGTTTGCCATGGCGGCCCTTTTACATTTGAAATGGTATCTCTGTTATGTTTGACATGGTGGCTTAGTTGTTTGACATGGTGGCTCTTCTATGTTTGACATGGTGTCTCTTCTATGTTTTACATGGCGTCTCTTCTATGTTTGACATGGTGGCTCTTTAATGTTGACATGGTGGCTCTTCTATGTTTGACATGGTAGCTCTTTAATGTTTGACATGGTGGCTCTTCTATGTTTGACATGGTAGCTCTTTAATGTTCGAAATGGTGGCTTTTTTATGTTTGACATGGTGGCTCTTTTATGTTTGAAATGGTGGCTCTTTTATGTTCAACATGGTAGCTCTTTTATGTTTGACATGGTGGCTTTTTATGATTGACATGTTGGCTCTTATGTTTGACATGGTGGCTCTTTAATGTTCGACATGGAGTCATATATATGTTTGACATGGTGGCTCTTTAATGTTTGACATGGTGGCTCTTTAATGTTCAACATGGTGGCTCTTTTATGTTTGAAATGGTGGCTCTTTTATGATTTACATGGTGGCTCTTTTATGTTCAACATGGTGGCTCCTTTATGATTGACATGGTGGCTCTTTTATATTTGACATGGTATCTCTTCTGTGTTCAACATGGTGGCACTTTTATGTTTGGCATGGTGGCTCTTTTATATTTGACATTGCGCTTCTTTTATGTTTAGCATTTTGTGTTTTAAAGTGTTTTAATAAAAAACTATTTCGCACTACTAAGATTCGAACCCAGGTCGCTACATTAGCAGTCCAGTCTGTTCGCATCTAGGCTATCTCTTTTCAATTGGAGAACATGAATTGTGGCCCTTATAATTCAATTATTATAGCAAGTCAGTTAGAGTAAAAAGTTATGACATAATCAATTTCTCAGTCAGCCAGTATCAGTCTCAATTCAAGTTAGCAATATGGTTATGCAATTACAATCAAGTCTTGTGTGCATTTTTTTGACACTGTTTTCATCTTATTGTGATGTAATCTTTATCACAATTGAAATTCAGTCAGTCAGTTTTTTCTCTTGCATTTTTGCAATGCATTTCAGGTTTAAAGAGCTGCTTGACCTTTGCAAAAAAGCATGTTTTTCGAATATTTAATCCCTTTAAAATTGAGCAATTTCTTAGCCAAGATGCATGTACCGTCCCAGGAAAATTTCTGATCAAATAGTGCAAGTTTGAAGAAAATCGGTTAAGCCGTTTTTTCTGAAATCTATCGCATAGCTACAAACAACTCATTTTTAGGATATAGGAAGTTGTCAACAACATTAAAAAGCAAAATAGTAGTAGTAGTATTTAACAGTGCTGGCATTCTGTTAGGTAGGTATTATTAATTTAATAATTTTGTTTCACTATTGCATTTGTCCAACCATTGAATTGTCATTAATTAATTCATTGAGAGCATAAAAAGCACATACTGATGCCGATGGCCTTAAAATAATGATATCACATTGATTCATGTAAATTTCAAGAAGCCTGAGCTGAATCTTGATGCCGATGGGGGATGATTTCGAAAGATAATTTATCCGTAAATAAATCTGAATCTACCAATATGAGATTTCAACTGGTAAAATAAGGGAAATACTTAAAAACTGGTGCAATAGCCTACAAATAGAAGATCATCAACAATAAAAATAAAATTTATCCAAACTGCGAAACTGGTGACTCGTGATAGTTACTTGATTTCTTTGAAAATATAATTTTGAAGCAACGCAAAAACGTTTGGATTTTGCAAACTACGCTTAACACGACACGATGTATAAAACCACCCGACGGCAGTAGGCTAGGCTGGGAAAAAGATCAAAAAATCTCTAGGCTAGCCTGGGAAAAGATCTTCTGTTGATCTTTCTTGTATACGTTGCCTGGAAAAAGATCATCTTTGCCTAAATGAATTAAATATATAAGAGCCAATGCAGAAAGAAGCGAAACGCATATTTGCTTGATATTCGCTTAAAATGACAGAAGTTTAAATCGAATTTTTTCTCCTAATTTGAATTGTATATTTCTACGAAACTCTGTTTCGAAAATGTTTGCCAACCCACGCTGGCATGCTATATAGCAAATTCTATTATATTGCAAATAGAAGTTGGATTGTACTTTGTGTAGAAGTGAACTATATACTAAGCATACAAAATGTTTCCAAAAAACTTCTTTTAATTGTTTTGCATAGCAAGCTTAGTAAAAACTAAAAAAAACAATTAGAAAGCACAACATTAACAAGCTAGCTACTGACTCTATAAATTGAAGCTATCGTCAATATCAGATATCAATGGCTATATAGTATTTAATTAGTAGCATGCTAGCAATAGACCATATGTCTAGCACTGTGCCACTGTAAAACATTCTAAATCCAGTGCTTTAATGTAAAGAGAGCTATATATAGAGTATACAATTATAAAGCTATACTATTAATAAATTCTAAAGCCCTGTAGTAGTATAAAGCTATACTACCATACATAATAGCTGGATACAGTATTGGAATAGCATAGCTGGATAGGCTGTTAATTTATTTGGGCTTTTATAGCTACAGTTTCTATTATTAAAAAAATGTTTGGATGTATAGAAACTACAAGCTATTATATATAGTTGCAGCCCTATATCTCTAAAAACTATATCATAAGCCTAGCCCCATCCCTAGTCCTGACCCTAGCCCTAGATCTACTTAGCCCCAGCCTTAACTTTAGCAGCCATAGCCATAGCATTAGACAAAACTCTAACAATAGTCCTGGCCCTGGCACTAGCTTGGCTATAGCCCTAGCCTAGCCCTACCCTAGCAATAGCCCCAGCTTAGCCCTAGCTTGAGCTCAAGCCCTAGCCTAGCCCCAGCTCAAGCTCTAGCCACACCACAGCCCCAACAGCCAGTTATTGTGGTAGCTCAAGCACCAGCCCAGCCCAGCCCTAGCCCTAGCCTACTCTATCCTAGCCCCAGCCCTATCCCACTCTATCCCAACCCCTACTCTAGCCCTAACCCTAGCCCCAGCCCTTAGCTCCTCCCCTAGCCCTGGTCTTAGCCCTAGTGCTTGCTATCCCTGCCCCAGCTCTGGCCCTATCACTATCCTAGCTACAGCCCCTAGGCCTAGCCCCAACCCTATGCCCTAGCCCTAGCCCCAGCCCTAGCCCCTGCCCTAGCCCTAGCCCTAGCCCCAGCGCCAGCCCTACCCACCCCTAGCCCCGGCCCTTGCCCCTGCCCTAGCCCTATCCCCTGCCCTTGCCCCTGCCCTAGCCCTAGCCCTAGCCCCTGCCCCTGCCCTAGCCCTAGCCCTAGCCCTAGCCCCAGCCCTAGCCCTACCCCACCCCAGCGCCAGCCCTACCCCATCTCAGCGCCAGCCCTACCCCATCCCAGCCCCTGCTCTAGCCCCAGCCCTACCCCACCCTAGCCCCAGCCCTACCCCACCCTAGCCCCAGCCCTACACCATCTCAGCCCCAGCCCTACCCCACTCCAGCCCTAGCCCTACCCCACCCCAGCCCCAGCCCTAACCCATCTCAGCGCCAGCCCTACCCCGCCCCAGCCCCAGCCCTACCCCACCCCAGCGCCAGCCGCCAGCCCTACCCCATCTCAGCGCCAGCCCTACCCCATCCCAGCCCCTGCTCTAGCCCCTGCCCTAGCCCCAACCCTAGCTCCTGCCCTAGCCTTGGCACTAGACCCCCCAGCACTGGCCCTTTCACTATCCTAGCCCCAACCCCAGCAGAATTCTACTTCTTTGACTCCTGCACACCTGCACCCCTACACTCCCTGCACCCCGTGCACTCCACATGTACTGTTTGTATTTTTATTAATGCTTTTTAATTGTTGCTTTAATCATTAATTCCTCCCAGGCAGTCCTTCTAGGCTATCTTTCCTAGGCAGCTTTCCCAGGCAAACTCTCCTAGTCAAACCCATCAAGACAGCCTTCCCAGGCTACCCCTCCCAGGCAGCCCTCCCAGACAGCCCCTCTAGGCTACCCCTCCTACTCTACCCCTCCCAGGCAGCATTCCCAGGCTATCCTTCCGATTCAACCTCTCCTAGGCTGCTACCCTTGCCAGACAGCCCTACTAGGCTACACCCTCCTATTTAACCCCTCAGGCTTCCTCCTTTTCTACCCCTCCCAGGCTACCCTTCCCAGGCTACCCTTCCCAGGCTACCCTTCCCAGGCTAGCCTTCCCAGGCTACCCTTCCCAGGCTACCCTTCCCAGGCTACCCTTCCCAGGCTACCCTTCCCAGGCTACCCTTCCTAGGCTACCCCTCCCAGGCTACCCTTCCCAGGCTACCCTTCCCAGGCTACCCTTCCCAGGCTACCCTTCCCAGGCTACCCATCCCAGGCTACCCTTCCCAGGCTACCCTTCCCAGGCTACCCTTCCCAGGCTACCCTTCCCAGGCTACCCTTCCTAGGCTACCCCTCCCAGGCTACCCTTCCCAGGCTACCCTTCCTAGGCTACCCCTCCCAGGCTACCCTTCCCAGGCTACCTTTCCCAGGCTACCCTTCCCAGGCCCTCTCTCAGGCAATCCTTCCTGGCTACCCTTCCCAGGCTACCCTTCCCAGGCGGCCCTCCCATTCTACCCCTCCCAGGCTACCTTTCCTACTCTACCCCTCCCAGGCTACCCTTCCCAGGCAGCCCTCCCAGGATACCTTTCCTACTCTACCCCTCCCAGGCAGCCCTTCCAGTCTACCCCTCCCAGGCAGCCCTTCCAGTCTACCCCTCCCAGGCAGCCCTTCCAGGCTACTCCTTCCAGTCTACCCCTCCTAGGCAGCCCTTCCAGGCTACCCCTTTCATGGCAACCACTTCCAGGCTATCTCCCACTTTGCCCCTGCTTACTGTCTCCATTATGTTCGAAATTGAGAAGATTGCTTCGCTTCGGTATTATTTAAAAATATAATGCATCATTTTTTACTTCAGACGCTTCACTCTCATCATTTATGGTGCGTACATGCGAGCCAGCTAATGCTGACGCCGAACTTTGTATTCGGCTTTCCAACGGGGAACTGTGCGTTTATGAAAGCCAATAGGGATTTGGGATGCCAGAAAAGAAATTCTATTTTGCTAGGATCCGATAAATGCTGCCGCTTCGGCTGCAGTGACCGCCGGCTCAAGCGGAGGACGATCGCAGGACTGCTTGCTGCCTGCCGCTTCGGCTGCAGTGACCACTGGCTCAAGCGGAGGACGATCGCTGCTCCGCGTGCTGTCATCCGGTTCCGCGACGACCTTAACGAACAGTGGCAAAGTGAGGGTTATTTAATAAACTAGTTATGACCTGAACGATTGTCTGAAGTGATGCGTGTTTGTGTGACTCACACCCTGGCGATGCGCAGTCCTGTACCAGCGGTTTGTAGTTGCTGTGTAGCTGAAGTTTTTGCGGGCAGCTCTATGTTGCGCGCATTACTTCAGTTGTTTTTGCGTAGCTGCATAAAGTTATTCTATCCAAGCGGCACATTACCTTTGCGTTTATTGAGAGCTGTAATTTTTTGTCCGAATAACAAATAAAAATGCATTTTGCTCGATCGATGTCACCCCAGTAATTTGGCTGTTGCGCCACGCATTTTCGCGCAGATTTTGAAGTGTTCGCAATCGTCCAAGTATTTTTCACTTTATTTCAGAAATTTCGCTCCCGCAAAAGAATTGACCAGACCGCAAGTCGCAGAGTTTGAATTTTGGATCGCGGTGGCCTGAAAAGTCTCTCATTCTGCTCAAAATGTTAAACTATCCTTAGCTAATGGCAAACTATCCACATAGTCTGGCTAATTTGCTACCTCGAGTAGGCTAGGTTTAAAAATAGCACTAAAATTGGGTTGCATGAACACTAGCACTAGCACTTGCACTAGCAAAAGCAAGCACGGCTAGAATGGAGATTAGCACAAGAGCTCAAGCATTTTGGAACAAGAGCGTATTGACACTGACGCAAGTATTTCACCTACATGTATGTTCAATCATGGATTAGTGCCAGTATGCACACGAGTATGTTTAACTTAGCTGCAGAGGGCATCATATCCGGCGGATGCAGCGATCAGGAGGCGGAGGAGATCGCCCATTCCGCTAGCCTCTGGCGTGGCGACCATGAATGACTTCCATCGAAATGATGTCGCTCAGGGGGCTGTCAGTCTCGCTTGCAGCATGGTTCTCCTCACCGGCGGTGGGGAAAACTCAGCTGAGGTACCGGGTGAGCATATGCTCTCGGGCCTGCAAGCGTCGGAGGGTTTGGCCCGGGGTGAGTGAGTGGTGAAGACCAGGTAGTGGCAGATAAATGTAAAATTGTTCTGCGTTTTTACTGCCTGCTGAGCGGCAGAAGAGCTTGGGACACCGCGCACCGCTCCTTAAGTACCTGGCCCTGAAGGAAGCGGTGGCGAGAGAAGCAGCCATGCATGCCTGCAGGCAGCAGGTTGATCAGGTGTAAATTTGACAAGTGCACCTAGGCCGGGGGGGGATACAAATTTTTGACATTTTCCGAGTGGCTTTCGCGCCTATGCGACCGACATTTTCTGATAGATTTCGCCCCCCCCCCCTGAGTCAATTGGCACCGGTCTCAGACTGCCAGAAGGTCGTCCAGTAGAGGTTTTTGCACTTTTCCGGTGCCGAAACTCCGTACTGGACGATATATAACTCCAGCATTGGAGCATAAAATTGTCGCATTGTCGCACTAAACTGCACGCTAAAATCGACTATCAATCTAGTGTTGGAGTCTGCAAGGCTCCAATGCTGCAGTTATATCAGTTCCAGTACTCGCTCCAATGCTGGAGTTTTCTTATGCTCCAATTCTGGATTTATACTCGTATCAGCCAGTACTGGAGTTTCGCGGTTTTGGCGAAACTAATTTTACACCTGATCAACCTGCTGCCGGTAAAGATTCTGCAAGTAAACCGGCTGTCCTGAAACTTGCAACTAATCAAAACTACGCAAGCCGCTGAGCAGTTTCGCACCAAACTGCATGCACGCTAAAATCGACCATCAATCTAGTATTGGAGTCTGCAAGGCTCCAATGCTGGAGTTTCCTTTATTCCACTACTGGATTTATGCCAAAATGCACTTATTTCCGAGCCATACTGTTCTGTAGTCCAGCTCAATCCACTCCACGGCTGCCTGTGGATCCACTTGACTAGTCGGGTAATTTTTCTGTAGTGGACATCCGACTAGTAGTCAAGAGCCGTTAGGTGTCTTGACACTCAGGCCGCTAGCTCACACGAGGCTGGCATAACTGATTTAGGGGCAGATAATGGCAGTCTAAATCTACCACAGCTTACTGGCGGTGAGAATTATATACAAATAATAAATACAGTACAAAACAGTACAGTACAAATACAGTACATAGTCAGTACAAAAAGTACAATACAATTGAAAAGTACGATATGCTACTATCGGAAAACTCCGTATATAACTGTAAAAGGCAAACATAGATGGCTATAACAAAGTTATAGCATCGCCCAGGTGTTTGAAAGAAACATTCAGCTAAGCTGCTAAGGCTTCAGTTTGCGAAGTCGGTGAGAGCAAACGGGGGTTGATTGCCTGGATGTCTCGGAATCTCACCATGCCTTTATACATGTAGATGAAGTTGGCCAGCCTTCGAGACACTCGACGCAGCAGATCTGCATGGGTCCATGCAGTTAAGCGTAGAATTTTTTTTCAAGGATCTTCTCAAACGCAAGCAGAGAACTGTTAGCGTAACGCTGCCCAGAATCAAGAGAATGGGCATGACAGAAGCAGCTGCAAAGAACTCTCTATAGTAGTGAATTCTCAGTGGAAGTGGAAGTATGACCAGGCAAGTTTGTTTCAATGGTTTGACGTACGATCGGACAAATTTTATTTGTGTGAACACAACCACTAATGTAGTAAATAGAGGCTTTTTCCTCGGTAGAAATTCGAGCAACGGATAAAACTTATATGTTAGCTCGTCAAAACTGACATTCTCTTCAATTCATCGGTGACATCATGCTGACAACATGCGGATGGCGAGTGATCTGGTGGCGAAGCTTGAAGTTGTAGTTGTGAAGTTAAAGAGGCAACGCCTCCTCGCTGCATCCGGATGCCCGGAACCCCTGCAGCCAAGTCAAGTAACCCTCTACCACTGTAAACAACTCTCAAATCTGCGCAATAACTACATGTACATGTAGATAGTGCATGTGCACTTGCCAAGCAGTGAGAAGGCAAAACTTCTCCCCGATATTGTGCTTCTCAATTCAAATACGTATTTAAGAAATTAATAACATGCAATCCGTGTTTCCCGGTCAATTTATCTTCAGCAGTACCAGCATTTTTGCGCCCCGTCATAATTGGTGCCCCTCATACTCATGTTGGCCTCTCAAACTTGGACCGCCCCTCCCAAAAAGAAATTCTAGATCCGCCATTGCTCGTACACGATAAGACTGACTGAATTTTTTTCTACTAATATCCACCTATACTAATTATAGATCATTTGTCTCAATCGGATCGAAACAACTTACAAATGTAAATGTCCATGTACCAGGAAAGTCATATGGCTATTTAGAAAGTGACTGGATGTCAGGCTATGGGAGCACGAGACTTTTACACAGAGGCTTTTCTCGCCGAGCTTTCCTCTCATTTTTAACCAACAGGTGCTGCAGAGACAGAGGGCGAGAAGGAGAAGGGGAGGCCAAGAGGGGCAGATAAACTATTGAGACTCCTTCCCATATATTTGTCGTAAAATCACATACTTTATACCTCTCGACTATGGCTCTACCTCCCACTATTCTTTGTGACCGTCGTATGATCATATTTGTGTCATCAAAAGAGAATTCGATAAAACAGGAATGTTTCAGGACAGGACAGAGTGAATTATCGTAAAAAGCATAGGTAAAAGCAGTGCAGTCTGTTTTATTTCAAAGTCACATGTTTATAATATACAGTTAAGTATATACTCGTAAAACTGTACATTGACAAAAGAAAATGAAAAAATATCAATAGCCAACGCTTGTCAAAAAATGCGCTGCATACGAGTAGTTCTCTCAGTTTGGTTAGCAAAGCTCGACAGGGGGGGGGGACAAAAAAACTGATCACAGCATTACAGAGCGACAGAGAGAGCGTCAGCGTTTGATGGTAGTGCAATATTGCAAAGAGGTCATGGATTAAATGTTGCATACGCCACGGGCACAGAGAAGTGTGACCAAACATATTTATACGGCTAACAACTAATTTCTGTCTAATGTGGCTGAATAGTCATCCATGCCGTAGTCGTCACTGTCGTCTTCTTTCACCTCACGAGGATCCTGCGTGCACTCTTGCGTCCTGTGCATCGGCAGCAGCATAATGCACATTGCTTTGTCTCATCTCGACACCTGCCAAGAATGAGAGAAAAATTCCTTGTATTTAAAATGCAAATGCATGGTGCAAAGCATTCCAATACAGTTCATAGCTAATCTGCATTGTTAGCACTTGATGCTGGAGTGACTATGAGCGGAGAAGCTGAATAGGTTATGTCCGCGACCAAAACAATTCACTGATTTCACTAGGAAGAAGCTAAATACATGCAGAAAATCTACGTACTCTTTTGTTTCAAACGACCTCATTTTACGTATTCTGCTGATGATATTGTAGAGTGCATAAGCGGCAGCACATAATACTCGTATTTTTTACTCACTGCTAATTCGACGCGAAGATAAATAACTGGCAAAGATCTCCTCTGAAGGAAATCGGATAATATGCTCCTTCATTAGTCCTTCGTTCGCCCTTAGCACTCGCAGCACTCGTAGATGATAGCACGCGGAGCAGCGATCGTCCTCCGCTTGAGCCAGTGGTCACTGCAGCCGAAGCGGCAGGCAGCAAGCAGTCCTGCGATCGTCCTCCGCTTGAGCCGGCGGTCACTGCAGCCGAAGCGGCAGGCAGCAAGCAGTCCTGCGATCGTCCTCCGCTTGAGCCGGCGGTCACTGCAGCCGAAGCGGCAGCATTTATCGGATCCTAGCAAAATAGAATTTCTTTTCTGGCATCCCAAATCCCTATTGGCTTTCATAAACGCACAGTTCCCCGTTGGAAAGCCGAATACAAAGTTCGGCGTCAGCATTAGCTGGCTCGCATGTACGCACCTGAAATGATGAGAGTGAAGCGTCTGAAGTAAAAAATGATGCATTATATTTTTAAATAATACCGAAGCGAAGCAATCTTCTCAATTTCGAACATAATGGAGACAGTAAGCAGGGGCAAAGTGGGAGATAGCCTGGAAGTGGTTGCCATGAAAGGGGTAGCCTGGAAGGGCTGCCTAGGAGGGGTAGACTGGAAGGAGTAGCCTGGAAGGGCTGCCTGGGAGGGGTAGACTGGAAGGGCTGCCTGGGAGGGGTAGACTGGAAGGGCTGCCTGGGAGGGGTAGAGTAGGAAAGGTATCCTGGGAGGGCTGCCTGGGAAGGGTAGCCTGGGAGGGGTAGAGTAGGAAAGGTAGCCTGGGAGGGGTAGAATGGGAGGGCCGCCTGGGAAGGGTAGCCTGGGAAGGGTAGCCAGGAAGGATTGCCTGAGAGAGGGCCTGGAAGGGTAGCCTGGGAAAGGTAGCCTGGGAAGGGTAGCCTGGGAGGGGTAGCCTAGGAAGGGTAGCCTGGGAAGGGTAGCCTGGGAGGGGTAGCCTAGGAAGGGTAGCCTGGGAAGGGTAGCCTGGGAAGGGTAGCCTGGGAAGGGTAGCCTGGGAAGGGTAGCCTGGGATGGGTAGCCTGGGAAGGGTAGCCTGGGAAGGGTAGCCTGGGAAGGGTAGCCAGGGAAGGGTAGCCTGGGAGGGGTAGCCTAGGAAGGGTAGCCTGGGAAGGGTAGCCTGGGAAGGGTAGCCTGGGAAGGGTAGCCTGGGAAGGGTAGCCTGGGAAGGCTAGCCTGGGAAGGGTAGCCTGGGAAGGGTAGCCTGGGAAGGGTAGCCTGGGAGGGGTAGAAAAGGAGGAAGCCTGAGGGGTTAAATAGGAGGGTGTAGCCTAGTAGGGCTGTCTGGCAAGGGTAGCAGCCTAGGAGAGGTTGAATCGGAAGGATAGCCTGGGAATGCTGCCTGGGAGGGGTAGAGCAGGAGGGGTAGCCTAGAGGGGCTGTCTGGGAGGGCTGCCTGGGAGGGGTAGCCTGGGAAGGCTGTCTTGATGGGTTTGACTAGGAGAGTTTGCCTGGGAAAGCTGCCTAGGAAAGATAGCCTAGAAGGACTGCCTGGGAGGAATTAATGATTAAAGCAACAATTAAAAAGCATTAATAAAAATACAAACAGTACATGTGGAGTGCACGGGGTGCAGGGAGTGTAGGGGTGCAGGTGTGCAGGAGTCAAAGAAGTAGAATTCTGCTGGGGTTGGGGCTAGGATAGTGAAAGGGCCAGTGCTGGGGGGTCTAGTGCCAAGGCTAGGGCAGGAGCTAGGGTTGGGGCTAGGGCAGGGGCTAGAGCAGGGGCTGGGATGGGGTAGGGCTGGCGCTGAGATGGGGTAGGGCTGGCGGCTGGCGCTGGGGTGGGGTAGGGCTGGGGCTGGGGCGGGGTAGGGCTGGCGCTGAGATGGGTTAGGGCTGGGGCTGGGGTGGGGTAGGGCTAGGGCTGGAGTGGGGTAGGGCTGGGGCTGAGATGGTGTAGGGCTGGGGCTAGGGTGGGGTAGGGCTGGGGCTAGGGTGGGGTAGGGCTGGGGCTAGAGCAGGGGCTGGGATGGGGTAGGGCTGGCGCTGAGATGGGGTAGGGCTGGCGCTGGGGTGGGGTAGGGCTAGGGCTGGGGCTAGGGCTAGGGCTAGGGCAGGGGCAGGGGCTAGGGCTAGGGCTAGGGCAGGGGCAAGGGCAGGGGATAGGGCTAGGGCAGGGGCAAGGGCCGGGCTAGGGGTGGGTAGGGCTGGCGCTGGGGCTAGGGCTAGGGCTAGGGCAGGGGCTAGGGCTGGGGCTAGGGCTAGGGCATAGGGTTGGGGCTAGGCCTAGGGGCTGTAGCTAGGATAGTGATAGGGCCAGAGCTGGGGCAGGGATAGCAAGCACTAGGGCTAAGACCAGGGCTAGGGGAGGAGCTAAGGGCTGGGGCTAGGGTTAGGGCTAGAGTAGGGGTTGGGATAGAGTGGGATAGGGCTGGGGCTAGGATAGAGTAGGCTAGGGCTAGGGCTGGGCTGGGCTGGTGCTTGAGCTACCACAATAACTGGCTGTTGGGGCTGTGGTGTGGCTAGAGCTTGAGCTGGGGCTAGGCTAGGGCTTGAGCTCAAGCTAGGGCTAAGCTGGGGCTATTGCTAGGGTAGGGCTAGGCTAGGGCTATAGCCAAGCTAGTGCCAGGGCCAGGACTATTGTTAGAGTTTTGTCTAATGCTATGGCTATGGCTGCTAAAGTTAAGGCTGGGGCTAAGTAGATCTAGGGCTAGGGTCAGGACTAGGGATGGGGCTAGGCTTATGATATAGTTTTTAGAGATATAGGGCTGCAACTATATATAATAGCTTGTAGTTTCTATACATCCAAACATTTTTTTAATAATAGAAACTGTAGCTATAAAAGCCCAAATAAATTAACAGCCTATCCAGCTATGCTATTCCAATACTGTATCCAGCTATTATGTATGGTAGTATAGCTTTATACTACTACAGGGCTTTAGAATTTATTAATAGTATAGCTTTATAATTGTATACTCTATATATAGCTCTCTTTACATTAAAGCACTGGATTTAGAATGTTTTACAGTGGCACAGTGCTAGACATATGGTCTATTGCTAGCATGCTACTAATTAAATACTATATAGCCATTGATATCTGATATTGACGATAGCTTCAATTTATAGAGTCAGTAGCTAGCTTGTTAATGTTGTGCTTTCTAATTGTTTTTTTTAGTTTTTACTAAGCTTGCTATGCAAAACAATTAAAAGAAGTTTTTTGGAAACATTTTGTATGCTTAGTATATAGTTCACTTCTACACAAAGTACAATCCAACTTCTATTTGCAATATAATAGAATTTGCTATATAGCATGCCAGCGTGGGTTGGCAAACATTTTCGAAACAGAGTTTCGTAGAAATATACAATTCAAATTAGGAGAAAAAATTCGATTTAAACTTCTGTCATTTTAAGCGAATATCAAGCAAATATGCGTTTCGCTTCTTTCTGCATTGGCTCTTATATATTTAATTCATTTAGGCAAAGATGATCTTTTTCCAGGCAACGTATACAAGAAAGATCAACAGAAGATCTTTTCCCAGGCTAGCCTAGAGATTTTTTGATCTTTTTCCCAGCCTAGCCTACTGCCGTCGGGTGATAAAACAATGCATTTTCTTCCTTAGCTGATTCTAGTTTTCGATTTTATTCTTAAAAATAGTTTGATCCTATATTAATAAATTTAAATCCTGAGAGTTAGCGAAGATTTTAGTCGATTGTGACTGAAAAATGAAAGACCATTTTTTTACTTTTCAAACGGCGATGCTACAGTTTGTTTGGCAATGGCCTATTCTGCTAGTGATGGTGCCCACTCTAACGGCGATAGTGTCCATATTCTATAGGTGATGGCGCCATGCTTCCGGCGATGGACAAACAAAAATGTTAGTTAGTACTATACACGCGCACCGGCCTGGTAGCCCATCAGGTCTCAATTCTACCTAACGGGTACACACCCGAGCCTCACTGCTGTTGTTTGGTTTCACGTAAAAAGCATAATTTTTACCTACATATTTTCCTGAGATACTTACCATCACCTGTCTAGCACTGGCCCCATAAGTCGTTGCAGGCGATGGGGTAAAGCATTAGTGTGAAGTTATAAGTTGACAAAAGATGTTTGAATTCGATATTTTGATCCACATGTAGCATCTCAATCGACAGCCTGCTGGTTTCGCAAAACAATCTCAATCGACAGCCTGCTGGTTTCGCAAAACAATCTCAATCGACAGCCTGCTGGTTTCGCAAAACAATCTCAATCGACAGCCTGCTGGTTTCGCAAAACAATCTCAATCGACAGCCTGCTGGTTTCGCAAAACAAACTTGAAATGTAAAAAATCAAATGTGGGTTAATCTTATTCTGAATCAATTTTGATTAGTGCGATCGCAATGAGAATTTTGCGATTCGCAGGGAACATAGCATTGCCAAGACATTTTATTTGTTTGTTTGAGAAAAAGAAAACTCAGCATGAACTTTACAAAGATCTTTAAAGTTGAAATAAAGTCGAAATCCGAATAACAGCACTTTTAGTGGAAAATTTCTCAGGAGTCCCGCCAATAATTCAAACAGAAAAGCTGCGGCAGCGTACGACGGCAATGGGGCAAAATGTCGTCCTTTCACCGCCGCCAGCTTCAATATGTAATGAAATGAGGCAAGACAATACAAAGGTTTGCATTGCACATAAAGCTAAAACTACACGTACACCACCTCAGCGTTGAAACCAAAGTCCATAAGAACTGTGTGAATGCTGCTAAAAAAACTGATTTTCGAAAATAGTGAATTTAGTGAGCGAGTACGAGCGTAAACGCAAGTTATAATACAAATTATAACATAATAGCTCGTACGAGTAATAGCATTAAAATAATACTATAATGCTACTTTTAAAGAAAAAGAGCAAAAAAATTCAAAAACAATAATGACTGTGGATGGTCAGGGGAAAAGCGGAACTACGAGCCCGTAAAGATAAAATATTAGTAAGCAATTAATTGATTCGTGGAAACTTCCACGAGAATTGATGAATGATGATAGAACTACTTAGCAACTGGGCCATGTAAACTGAACCCAATTTTAGGGTGGTTAAATAATAAAAACCAGGTTAGCGACTGCTCAGTAAAACTGTTGGTATAAGATTTTAGAGAAGGAAGCGAATGAATGGATGAGCGAACGCTAACTAATCGGAAATGAAATATATGCAATGTAAACTGACAGGAATGAATGCTCAATACTATGACAACAGAGAAGACGTGACTAAAAATTTCAAAACATAACGCGTCATAAGCAGGTCACAGAAGTGAATACTTATTAAGATGCAATTTACACGCCCTGCAATCATGGGCCGCGTGCACAAGTCACGAATGTAGAGCTTTGTGAGCAAATGCTTCAACCCACTTGTTAGACTGAGAGCAAAGATATTGTGCTTTTTGATAGCTATTTAACATTTATACACATGACAACAGATCTCTGCTGTTCACTGACTAGTGAGGAATACTATGGTGCAGCAGCCAAAAGCGGCTAAATTTACTGCCTCACATTGTCTCTAAATGGGGGCAAGTTGAAGTTCGAATCAGCAAAAGAAAGCAGATAATAAGACGTTCAGTCAGTGGAGCAACCTGAAATTTGGTGAGGTAGGGGGTGGATTCCAAGGCAGAGGGAAGCGAGCTTGTATTTTGGCAAAACTCGCTTGCAAATTTTTCGTTTCCGCCGAAGGGGGAGTGGGAGGTGGTCCAACACCTGGTTAAGCCGCTGCAAACGCTAATAGACTAGAAAGGCTGTAGCCAGCTGCAAAGCAAAACGGACATTTCACTACCCCCGCTTATTGCAAAGAAAAGCTATTGCTAGATTAGATAGATATAATAAACAGAATACGCCATTCAGTACATCCGTTTACTGCTGGTGAGCCAAGCTGAGCTCCACGGTGTGTTTGATGTGCGAGTCCACGCAAGATAACGCTATGCCCAGCTGGGCTAGGTAGTAGGTTGCCATGACAAAGGCGTGAGCTGCAGGCAGCGGCACCAGGAACTTGTCAATGACAAGAGAGAGGTCACTGGCAACGAAGAGTACGGCACCAAGCAGGGCGCTGACGGAGGTCCAGGCGCCGCTGTTCAAACGGGCCGAGGCGCGCCACAGCATGGTAAAGATGAGACAGGTGTACAGCAACCCGATGCAACGCAAAGACAGTCCGTGTACCTGCAACAGGTAAAATTTTGGCATGGACCAACATTATTGCACACCGCAGCTAAGACAACAGTTCGCTGGGACAAAAATACTGGGCAGACCAGCTCTTACGGATGGGATTATGCAGGCATAGATCAGGGAGCCGGCAGCAGCCATGAAGCAGCCGAGGCGACGGCTCGGGGGCTGCATGCCGAATGCCAGTGTAGCTGGGCCGCAGCGAAGCTGGCTACACCAGCCAGGAAGCCTTCCTCGAAGACCAGCGCAGCATCTCCTAGGGCGGATAGCAACAGGCCAAGGGTGATGCGACGGTTGTAGGCAAAGATGTTCCCCCTAGCAACGCCCTGGCTGAGCACAAATCCGATCAGGCAGCAGACGGGAGCGAGCTTAAATGCCAGGTAGACAAGGCCTCCAGGTACTTTCTCGGGGAATAGGATGAAGAATGCAGCTGCCGTTTTCAAAAACGGTACCAGGCGCGGGCCAACACTCTTCATCTGTGTAGAGGACAAGATATGGTGCTTTCAAAATAATTGGACAACATAGTAATAAGATTGTTAAAAAGTATGTTTATTTTACCAATGAGCAATTACCATAAAGCAGATAGCAAATGATTGCCATTAATGCACTGCCATTAACAGTCCCTCTCTGTGTGAGCTTGCTAAACATTGGGATGGTGGTGCTTCTAGTTCCCTTGAATGTGCTTCAGCTGCACCATCACCTGATCCCCGGGCTGCACTTAAGATTGCTGGTAAATTTTATTCTAATATCCAATAATGTGCACCAGAATAATCATTAACTTTTCCAGGAGTTACACGACCAAGTTTCCATCGTGTAAGGAGCAATGGCTTTCGCTCTTCAGCTGCAGAAAGGGGACACCGGTTGATAGAATAGTCTTCATGGCCTTTTTCATCCCATTCACATGCAGGATTCAGTATACAAGGGCTGAGCAATAAGTTTTTGAGTGTGCATAGTTGAGAGGTGGCTGACAAAATCTGACACCATAGGTGTCAAGTACATTATATAAGTACAATGTTTGTAAAGTTTCAAACACACTGGTCATAACGATGGTTATAACTAGGTTATAACTCTCTTGCCAGTGCAGCAGCATAGCTAGCATAGCCAACCTATCTATCAAATTCACAATGGAGCTCAATAGGAGTCATTTAGAGCAAAGATTTATTACGATTTTGAAAGTGGTTTGCGGTAGCAAGAAAGTCTTGAGAGATTGCAAAGAGCTTTCGGGGATGAAGAACCTTCTAGATCCACACCATTTTTGACTGGTTTGCCGAATTTCGATGCGGCAGGCAGAGTCTGGATGATGAGGAGTGCAGTGGCTGGTTTGTCTCCACAATGACTGAGTATAATGTTGCTGCTGTCAGGGCCATGGTTGAGGATGATGCCCGAGTGACTGTGGCCCAGATAGAGGCCGAGGTGGGTATCTCATCAGGATCCATCAGGACGATCCTGCATTCACAGCTCAACCTAAGCAAGATTTCTGCAGGCTGGGTGCCTCATAAGCTGACTCCGGAGCAGAAGGAGGCTTGGGTGACCTGGTGCCGCACCACGCTTGACAGATTCAATGAAGGCAGCTCAAACTCGGTCTGGGATATTGTCAGTGGTAACGAGTCCTGGATCTATAGTTTCGACGCGGAGACTAAGCAGCAGTCGGCCCAGTGGACTCTAGTTGGCGGCACCCTACCATCCAAGCTTTGGCGAGAGTGCAGCGTGGCGAAGCAGATGGTGGCCGTTTTTGTGGCAAAAACTGGTTATCTGGCCATAGTTCCACTCGTGCAGCAGCGGCTGCAGCGCACAGTCACTAGTGACTGGTATGCCAATGTTTGCCTACCAGAAGTGCTGAGTGCTCTCTCTAGGCATCGCCCAAGGACTCGAGCTTGGGCATCTTTCACCATCACGACAACGCCCCCGGCCCACAAGGCTCGACAGGTGGTGGAGTTCCTGGCCGGAGAGTGCATTCAAGAGCTCAGTCATCTGTGACTTTTTTGTTTCTACAAATCAAGCGCAGGATGTGTGGAATCTATTATGGATCACCAGAAGCTACAATGGAGGCCTTCATTCGGCATGTGGTGGAGGAAGTGCCTGCTTCAAATTGGTCTAGCTACTTCACCAAGTGGTTTGAGCACATGAAATTTGCATTGAATCTGCTGGAAAGTACTTTGAAAAGATGTAACTGTTTTTTTCTCTCTAACTATTTCTGTCTGGGCACATCTAGAAACTTATTGCTTAGCCCTCATATAGTCAGGTGCAGGTCTATCTTTGAGTGAAGTATATAATGACTTAAAGAATGTACATATATATAGATGCATGAATGTACATATACAAGTTTGTTTGCTAGACATATACAGAATAGTATGTAGAATATAGTCTACAGGGTACAGGCTTCAGTGCAGTTTAATACTGTAGTCTACAATGCTGCATAAGTGAATAAGTGAAAGATAAATCAATTGGGAAAGAGAGTGAAGGCAGGAGAAAGGGAAAAGAAATGAGGTACTTCCATTTTTCAATAAGCACAAGCACACACAAAGCGTGCTACCTCCCCCCCCCTGGTCCTTCAGTGTGGTGGTACATAGGTAAGTCGCAAATCTGGACAAAACTAAGTTGCATTAGATGGGTAAAATTTTGAGGTTGGGCATGTATGGCTTGAAATGGCTCTTTTTTGAAATTAGCCATAGGCACATGACTCTTGTCTAATTTATCAATATAATTTTTTTGGTCATTAAATATATTATAGGCTATAATATAGCAATTTGACTTAGTGTCAAGTCAATGAGTATATAGTCTGGGTAGTCCCATAATAGCCTAGTCAACTAACTTAAATATGCATGTGACATTTGTGCTTAGTTCTTAATTGACCATCTAATGCAGCTTGGTAGGCCTAGACTTTAGTTTCGAATTGATATAGGCCTAGAAATTGACAAATCTAAATTTATTCATTGCAATAAGGAATACAATACTAGGCTTATAGTATCAATATAACTAGGCCTATAGAAATAAAAATAAGTCCCTATTAGAAATAAAACCAGACTTGCTATTAAAAAGGCAAGTCATCATAAGATGAGCATTGGGTCTGCCCCCAATCAAATGCAATTACAGATTTTTTGTGCTAAAAATGAAAACCGCCATATTCCAAATGTATTTTTCAGTAAATCCTAAACCTGGCTCCGTCAAAACTTCCATTGAAATATGCAACCCTCCATAAAAAGTTTCAAGAAAAGTTGTCTCCACTCGTGGCCCACTCACCAATGTTTATTTTTTATGTTCAAACTTTGCATGTGCGTGATCCACGTACGTAGCCCCCCTTTTGCATGCCGTCCACCTGATGACGACTTTTGTTCCACCGGATGGACCCGCCGCCAATGGAGCTAATTTTTGTCCATCAGAGGATCCAGTCGACAGGACTGTTGTATCTCTGGTAATATAACGAACAGAGACTTCGATTACTGTTAGTTAACTAGGCCGACACGGTACATTGCCATGATGGCGGAGATCAGCTGCTTAGGCACGTTGTACGCGCGGAGCACCATTGGAAGCACGGCTCTGACAACCGAGTCGAATGCCTTCTTGAAATCAATAAAGATTAGAATCAGGATCGACTGGCGAATCCGCGCCTCCTCGATGACTCGGCGAAGAGCCAGGATCTGCGCCACTGTGCCGCGATGGCCGGAACCCGTTCTGCTCTGGGCGCAGGTACGGATCCAGCACGGGCTGCAACCACGAAAGCAGCATCCGGTTGAACAGCTTCGCTGCACAGGACTGAAGGCAGATGCCTCGATGGTCTTCAAGCCTAGTGGTGCCCGGCTTCTTTGGAACAGCGACGATGTGCGCAGCTGCTGTGACAACACCGGAGGCCTATCGGACTCCTTTGAGACATCCTCCGGAGTACTTCAGGGAGATACGCTGGCGCCGTTCCTGTTCGTCCTGGTGCTTGACTGGGTGCTGCGGACTGCTCTTCCTACCTTACGACGACGGTTTTCTGCTGCGGCGACGCGTGGGTCGACGTCAACCGGAGAAGCGGCTCAGCGTGCTTGGCTACGCCGATGACCTCGCCCTGCTGTCCTCGACCGTCGAGGGCGCCAAACGGCAGCTGGACAGGCTAGTTGCTGTTGCGGCGAGTGTCGGCCTGGTGGTCAACACACAGAAGACCGTTGTGCTCTGCGTGCCGGACGACATCGAGGCTGCAATCTTCTGCCGAGGCGCTGACGGGCAGGCGACCGAACTCCCGCGATATCAGCAGTTCGTCTACCTCGGCGGTCTGGTTCCAGACGCTCGCGAGGACCTGCGACGCCGCCGCGGGCTTGCCTGGGCTGTCTTTCGTTCTGTGAGGGCAGTCCTGCAGTCCGAGGCCCTACTGGACCGCCAGAGGGCGGCGCTGTTCCAGGCGGTAATCGAGACCGTCGTGCTGTACAACGCCAAGACCTGGACGCTGACGGACTCACTCGAACAGCAAGTCGATGCGGCGCACGCTGGCCTGCTGCGCGCCGCCTTCAACATCGGCGTCGAGCGAGTCACCAACGCGGCACTCTATCGCCGCGCTGGCCTGCCACGTCCAAGTGCATGATCTACTGCGCCGACGGCGACTCCAGCTCGCAGGCCATCTCATCCGCGCCGAGTCGTACTGCCCACAGCCGGTGCAGGAGGTGCTGCTGCTCACGCTGCAGGCACCCTACCGGCGAGGTCAAGCGCGAACTCGGCGTTATGTCGACTGTCTGCTGGCTGACGCCGGCGCCCCGGACACTGCCGGTGGCGCGGCCTTTGTTCGCGCCCAAGCCATGAAGCGCGCCCTGTGACGCTGACTTTTGCCATCCTGACAGCGTATTTTGTTGTTGTTGTTGTAGGCCGACAGAGTGCTCGGCAGCGAGGAGAAGTGTGTATTTGTATTATAAGCGCAGTAGCAATTCACGCTAGTAAGACAGAGAAGAGAGAGTCTTGGTCATCAATAGTACAGTAAGGGTGTTTCTATTTATAGCCTCAGGATGCGCGAGAGAAGTTTCTAGAATTTTACTTTTTTAGTATTATGGGAGAGAGCGCAGTTTCCAGAATAGAGGCTACACTAGTAAACATTTTAGGTACTACGTCTGCACTATAAATACAAGCGTAGAAATTACTGAAAACATACTCGTATAGCGTCATGACAAGGACCCTCAATTCCATCGATTGGAACTAGGGAATACTACACAAAATCCTGAGTTTTATGGGATCGGGATATCCCATGCAGACTTCAAAAATCCTGGGATTCTCAAGACTGGGATACCCGACTTTGCCGATCCTCGTCGATACTTGGATACCCCAAGGGTATCCATGGATTTTATGGGGGGACAAAGCCAAGAATTCGACATGTACATGTACATTTTTGAGAACCCGTGTCAGTGCTCATTTGGCGCCGTAGCTAGGCACTCGTTTGATGCCGCGCAGGCGCTCACTTTAGCGCCGCTGGCTCATTTTGGTGCCGCAGGCGCTATATTTTTTCGCCCTGAAGCAAAGTTATTGATTTCCATAACTCGGGTCACAAGGGCTGGGTGGGGGGGGACAAAGAATGGGCATGTCCCCCATAGCTTTACTGTACACATCGGCTGACGACCGCGGCCGGGCGTGCTGATCGGACCGCGCCTTCGGCAGAGTGTGCACTGCGCTTCGCTGTCCCCGCGACTGATGCGGGTCGAACTGCGCCTGCGCGCCCGCTGCATCTGGCTGTTCTGTGTGTAAGGCACCCACCGCTGCTCACCCGGAAAAGGCTCGTGCCTTCTTCAACTTCAATTACTGGCTGGGCAGCTGGGAAGAGGTACCAAACCGCGACACGCTGGCGGTGCTCGCGGAGACCTAAACACAGTTTTGCGGAGGTCCGAGCGCTCGCCCTTTGTCGCAGGACGCGAGAACGCCAACACCGATGCGCTGGAGAGGATCTGCTTGACCCGCTGGACCTGGTGTCCGCGAACACCCAGTTCCGCAAGTCCCCTGCCCGCCTGTTTGCCTTTGCAGGCTGCAAGAGGAAAGGCTGCAGGCTACAAAGGAACACCACGAGGAGGCTGGCGCAACTCGATCATGCGCTGGTTCGCACTCGCGAGCGCCGCCGCGTCACCAACAGCGACACCACGGCTTCGCTGGCTCTCCGGTCAGACCACCGACTCCTGATCTGCGACTTGCGGCTCCGTGACCAGCTCTACCGACGGACTCATCAGCGGCCACGGCGCTAATATCGCGCTCTGTCGGACACCCGCGTGAAGCGTCAACTCGCGGGCGCCTTCGTCGGCGCGCTTGGAGACCAGCGCGAGGCGGAGTATTCCGACATCAGCACCACCGTTAGAGCCGCGGTGGAGCAGACGGTTCCGCTGATGCGGCCAGTGCAGAAATCGCTGCCTGTCTGGCCGAGTGACCCGACCATCAGGCAGGCGCTGCGCAACATCGAGCGACTCCGCAGAAACGGGCAGCCCTGCACGGTTGACGCTGAAGACGCGTTTGACCGCCTTTTAGATGAGCGGCAGCAGGCCGCTGTCGACAACGCCATCCGGTTCATCACTGCAGCCGTCCCCGATGTGAAGAGCCGGGCAGTGTGGACGGCCGTCCGGACCCTGACGGGGCGCAAAAAGCGCGTGGCGCTGAACCTGGCCGGCGACACCCCGGAGGAACGCAGGAATGAATTGCGCGACTTCTTCGCCGGCATCGTGAACGCGCCCGAATCGCCGCTGACTGCCAGTTTTGCGCAAACCAATCAACGTGAACAGGCTTAGGGTCCTGAAAAAACTCGTTTCGCAGCAATTCTTTAACAAGAGTTGGAAATTTTGGAACGTTTAACACTTCCTATGGAAGTGCGCGTTTGCCCTCTTGACAGAATTCCAAAATTTCCAACGTGTTCATACGTAGTCCAGAATGGGCTGGCGGCCTCTAGTGATTTGCACCGCGTTGTCAAAGTAACCAAACACCAAAACGTTAATCCCGGCAGGTAGGGCTGCAGAAAACTTTATCTGTAGGGTCAGATTCCCTCTCTCGCGAGGCATGCTATGTCCACCCAGTTCCATGTCGGGCATTAGATTCCACGCAAATAAGCAGTAACCGGCGCGATAATTGGAATATGACAGGTCAATGTCCAAATCACGATTCATTTTCCCTAGGCTCTTAACCGCCAGCAGTCTGATGGTAAGCAGTGCTTACCACGCTGACACTCCAATCCAAGCCTAAACTTTCGCGAGTGAGGAAAGTCTCTATAAGTCTATGGCTGGCCACAGGCCGTTCCGGTCGGCTATGGTAAGCAGAGCTTGCCATAGAATTGAAGTTAGGAAAATCAGATTGAGCAGCTCTTCAAAACTGTCTGTCTGTCTGTCTGTCTGTCTGTCTGTCTATTCAGCCATTAGGGGTCATGGACAAATATTTATTCAAAAAGGAACTAGCTTTACTTTTATCCTTCCAAATAAAAAAATTGTCATTTGCCTTTTATACCGCAGTTGGTTGAAATCTGCTACAGATTATTCACGGTCTGGAAACAACTCGACTGAAGAAAAAAACATACGAAAAATATTTTAACAAAGTAAAACAAAAGTAAGCAGATCGTACATTTAGATGCAAAAGTACTCCAAAACGCAAAAAAAGAACATTGTGATATGTGTTAGACAACTTTAAACTTTAAATAAACATAATAACTCAGTAAACTTACAAACTACATTAAAATATACTGACTTGCATTATATTTTGACTAAGTTCGAGTGAACAGTTGCCTTCAAATAGATTCATTAAGGCAGACTTAGTCCAAATCGCAGTCGAAGATCAGGCATGCCACTGCTGAAAGCAGGCTTCCAAGCAGAGCCCCGGTTCCCCTGGACACTCAGGGCAGCAGTAGATCGTGCGCTTGCTGCTTCCAGCTCTGTAGCAGACACGACAGCGCTTTGTTGGTCTTGGCTGACTGTCCCGCGCCACAATCTTCGTTGGAAAGTGCGGACTGACTGGGCCACCTGGAGCGGCCTGGATGCCAGCGGCCGGGCGCTTCCTGCTTGTTCCGGTACGCTCCACCAGCTCCCGAATGCTGGCCTCAAGAAACTTGGCGAACGTCTTCTCTCCACCGCACCGGCTGTACACAATCCAAGCGTTGCGAATCATTTGAAGAAAAAGATGCAAGCCGAGCTTCAAAAACCACTTTGTAGTTTTCCTCCCTGGCAGATGAGGCTGTAGATGACTGTCCATTCTGTCAACACCACACATGCACCGATTGTAGGTGAGAACTGACCTCACTGTTTCTGCTCCTCCACGAACCACGCGTCTGGTTTGAACCCTCTCAGCCGCCTCTTTCGTGTCCAGCAAATACAGAGTCTTCAGGCCACTCTCCTTACGTTCAACGATCTTGACAGCCAGCACCCCGTCTTTGCGCATGAAGGCGACGTCGTTAGGTGGAACGTGCAGCTGTCTGAGCTCAATCGGCACACCTCGGTCGGCCCGGACGGTACAAGTCAGGTGCGTTCCTTGAGTCAGCAGGTACTCTGACAGCCGATAGGAACCGAACCATTTATCGACAAAGATGCGGTAGCCTTGGTGCAACAAGTTGTAGCAGAGCTCAACAACAATCTTCTCGCTGAAGGACAGATTGTCTCCCTGCAACTGTTCATCGAACCGGCGGTTCTCCTCTGGGGTCGAGTGAACGCGGAAGTTGTACAGGTAGCCTGATTTGGCCTCACATGCACAATATAGCTTTATTCCGTACTTAGCCCGCTTCGTTGTAATATATTGCTTAAAGCGCAGGCGACCTTTGTACAGCACCAAAGACTCATCCACGCTCACATCCTCCTCGGGCCTGTACACATTAATACAAGCCTCTTTCAAAGCCTGCAGCAACGGACGGATCTTAAAGAGAGGATCGTTGACAATCGGATCCTCAGCGCAATCGTAGAAACGGAGCAGACCAAGTAGCTGCTTGAAGCGGTCCCTAGAGAGAGCTTGAGGTGCTTGAAAGTACGGCGTACTGTAGTAACTGTCTGTGCTCCAGTACTCGTTCATTTCGGCCTTTTTATTGGAACCCATGTAAAGGCTGTAAAGGCACATTCCTAACACTTTCTTTACTTCATTCGCACTGCAATCTCTCCATTGCGCAAAACTCCGAGGCAGGTCGTCGACATTGACAGAGTGGATCGCCGCCCAGGCTCTTCGATTAGTCCATTTTGCCAGTTCTTCGAAAAGGCTATTGGACAAAAAAAGACCGAGAAAAAAGGACGTTGCCTGCTCAACATCACCAGGTACGCAAATTCCTGGATTCAGTCCAGGTGTCCCTAGAAACTCGTGCACATTCGCTTGCACGTCATGCCCAGCAACTACAGAATGCCAAGACAGCTCTTCCGTCTCTTCGGCAGTGCTCTGGCCGTCCGACTCACCATAATCGTCCTCTGACATGATGTCTTCTTCTTCATCGGACGTCATTAAGTCCGAATCGGAAAAACTTTCAAATTCTTCCATGAGTGCAGCCATAATCTTCAGCTGTAAAATTTTCTGTTAGTTTATGGAGACTTAGTTTTGCGCCTTATTCATAGTCTTCTAAAGTATTTACAAGCCAATGACATTCGTTCAATAGCCTAGCATATGGTCCACAATTCTGGGACTGAGCTGCAAATGAACTAAATGGACTAAATTAAATGCCGCTGTGCCAGCCTTGCAACCATAGACAAAAGCTATGTTACATTGCCAAACGTATCTTGGATTAAATTCGATGCGCGTAAGCCCAAATGGGCTGCAAAAAGCTATAATATAACTGGATCGCCAGAAGCTCGATTTTTTTGGTCCTAGCCATAGACAAGCACCAGCATCACAAGAAGCTCACATTTGCAATATTTTCACTTATCCTACTAAGTATACTTATAAATAAAGGTTTGCAGCTTCTGCAGCGGCTATTTGTCTATGTGTGAAAGTACGGCATTCTGAGCTTCTTGTGATGCTGGTGCTTTTCTATGGCTAGGACCAAAAAAATCGAGCTTCTGGCGATCCGTTTTTATTATTTATCCATGGACATCATCGGCGTAACCGTCCTTAAGGATGAGGTCAAGATGGCTGTCCTGAAGGAGCTCATCGATGACTATGTTCCAGAGAACTGGAGAGAGAACACCGCCTTGGGGGGGGGGGGCTGCCTTTGCAGACGGTTACCGTCCGTTGGTGGCCCAGCAGGTGTGCGGTGGCAGTACGGTGGCTGATCATATACATGATCCACCGGGTGAGGTGCGAGTGGGTTCCTCTAGCACGAAGAGCTCTGTCAAAAGCCTCGAAGAGTACATTATCCAAGGCTCCAACAATGTCGAGGAAGACAGCAAGAGCGTAGCCATTACCAAGAAGGGCTTTCTCCCGCATGTCGACCAAGACGTGAAGCGCACTCTCCGTGGACCTGCCTGCCACCGCTTAAGCGTTCAAGAATTATACATTTGATGCACAGGGGCAGAAACCGCATCACATGCCGTTCCCAGGCAAGGCACTTCGCGGCGGAAATTTCCTCTGGTGCAACGTAGCCGCAGCGGAAAAGCACCATGAGTCTCCACTGCGTTAGGTTGATGCCATCAGGCGGATAGCTACATGTAAGTTCTTGTTGAAGCTCAGGTGTTGCTAGCTGGCGTTTAAGCGAAGCCTTGAGACAACTGTGTGCCTGCTCCGCGGCGTTAAGAAATGGAGAGTACGGTGGCAGAGTTCGCAGTTGAATACGATTGGCCGCGTTTATACGTTTCCAATGGACGCGTATGCAGCCATTTTTAGGCACACAAGGAAAGTGACTGTTGCCCAAGAAGAGGACACGTTCATAGAGGCTTTTCATTTCTGGTTTGGCCATAGATATTCACCCACTGATATCCCAGTCCCCTCTGGCAGTGTTTGAGTCACTCCGCGCGTCAAGTCGAAATGAAGTGGCAAAGTCACGAATTCAATCGGAAAACAGCGCACTCCATTGCCATAGACTCTATGGCCGCGCTGCCAACTTCTATGGACGAAATCAAATGACAATTTTATGAAATCAAACGAAAAATCCTATAATAATAATCTAACTGGGTGAACTATTAAGTGGCCAATGTCATACGTATAACTAAGCTATCTGACAATATATACAAGATTCGACCATAGACAGTTGTGTCAGTTTTTATTGAAGTGCTTGTGTCTCTTTTGAACAGCATTTTGTCTTTATTGATTTTCTTCTCGGTCTCTCCCCCGTAGTGTTTTGCCACAGAAAAAAATCCTATGTTTGAATTTCTGTGTCTGTGTTCTTTTAATTGATATCTGGTTCTGTTGACTTTCTTCTCTCTGCCACCGAAACGAGCTTTAACCATAGACAAAAAGCCAATATTTGAATTGAAACGGCTGTCTGTTTTGAACTTGGATTTGTTTTTATTGATTTTCCGTAAGCGTTGCCCAGTCTGAATTGTCTGAATTGACTTTCTGCTAGTTTTTTTAGAACTGGACTTTGATCAAAATTGAATGTGAAAAGGTGTAATAGAAATAAAGCAAACAAACTTCGCAAAGATATTTGTATATTACGTCAGTTTGAGGCAGGTATCTGACTTTAACTGGTTTTAAACCCCCCCGCGCCGGCCTGGCCTCGCTTTGGTGGGTTGGTGGGGTGCTGGTGCTCTGCGTGCGTGCAGGGCTTAGGGCAGCCTCCCCCCCGCTCTGTGCTATTTAGTCACGCGTCGCGGCCGCTGAGTCGGCGTAATTTTGGCAAAATATTTTTTCCTCTTTTAAATTACAAAATCAATATATTTCGTCGCTTAAGGGGTTCGTTTTCCCTTTCTGGGCCGCGTCTGCCGGTCTTTTGTGCCACTTGCTTTTATTCTGCGTTAGTCTTTTGGGGTTTAATGGAATATAAACCATATAAAGCTAGTTGGTCTTACTTCTACGTTACACTATTTGTCATTCATAAAGATGTTTTGGAGGGCTTTGCGTAATTTTATTTCAGCACATACGTCAAAGTCAAAACAGTAAGAACCAGCAAACATAGCGAGAAAGTTTCACTCAAATTTCAAAAGCAGTCAAAGGTAAAAGCCTGCCAACACTTTGGAAGATGACAATGGTTCTTTAATTACTGTGCCACGTGCCAAAGCAGTTCACAAGACACAGGGACGGGATGCCAGGACACTGCGAGCAGACGTACACTGTCTTCTTTTGACACTGTCGGCATCGACGCCTCGGTCGATCTTGCCCAACAACTTGCTTGGCCTGACTTGCTTAGAATGTACCCGGCAGCGGTGGGTGCCCGACCGACTCGAATCGAAACGCAGCGTCTGCCTGGCCCAGACTGTTCAATCAAATCCTTAATCGCAACTTCTAGGAAGCTTAGAAAGCTCTTTGTTCCTCTAGCATTCCGGTAAACGATCCAAGCATTGCGAATCAGATCAAGGATGATGTGAAAACTGAGCTTCCGAAACCATTTTTTCGTCTTCTTGTTCGGATGGTACGGCTGGTCATAAAAGACGAATATTTACGATGCTAACCGGCTTTTGGATCACTTCTTCTACGTCGCCTCGGCGAATTCGAGTAACGTTGACACAGCCCGCCTCGACGTCACGTATCTTCGTTCCGCTCTGCTTTTTGTCGAAAAATTTACACGCCAGCACATTGCCGTTCCATGCAAATCTCGAAGAAGTTGGCTAGATTTTTTGCTCTTGAGGAGCATGGGAATTTCGCGATCCTTCTGGACTGTTCCTATGACTTACCGTTCTCCGCTCCAGAAGCCATAGGGCCCAACAATTCGAGCTGAACCAGCTGTCCACAAAGATGTGTTAAACCTCTTTAAAGCTCACTTTCAGGAAGGTTATTGACATAGATTTTATTTTGAGGGATTTAATCGATCACTTTCCCGGACATATTGCAAGGATTATTGTATGTATCTAAATAAGCGAGCTTCTCTCTTCTCTTCCTTCTTGACTCGAGAAATTTCTTAATGAAGTTTTGTCTATGGTGAGAATGTGGGGGCTTCGCCCCCACACCCCCAGCAGGGGCTTCGCCCCCACACCCCCATCCCCAACTTCAACCATAGACATACAAGTATGGCTCCGGGATTTATCTGAATGCATCCCGCAAAATTAAAGTGGTTTAAATAAGATATTCTATGGGTTTGAGGTCGGTATTTCACTTAATCACACACCGACCTCAAACCCATAGAATATCTTATACATAACCTAAGTTGAGCAGGTTTTTAGACAGCTCAACGACAACCTTTTCACTAAAGGAGAGACCATTGCAATCGAGGTCGGCACCAAACTTCGAGTTCTCCAATGAGGAATGTGCACTACTGTGTTCTACAGATAGCCACTAACGGATTCGCAAAGGCAGTAGAGCTTAATACCGTATCTAATCCGCTTCGAAGGTATATATTGCTTAAAAATCAGCCTGCCTTTATACAGCACTATAGGCTTTCGTCAACCCATACTTGACGGCGAGGCATGCAGTTGGTTTGACAAAGGTTTTGAACCTCGAGGAAAAACGGTCGGAGTTTTGAAAGTGTATTGTCCATGTTCACGGTGTTGTAGTCGTAGAATCGCATGAAGCTCTTGATACTCTTAAACTGCATGCTGATCGCGAGAAAGGCAGAAAGGCAGGTTCAGGTATGTAATGTGATAGAACAAATCTTTCGACCAGTAACTGTTCAATTCAGGCTTCTCGTCTAGTCCCATGTAGAGCACAATGCGCACAAACTTACGAATTTCATTTGGGCTTTCATTTTTCCTTCCACTGAAATACCCTGGGTGGTACATCCGGCTCTACCTGTACATTCATGAACTCCTTCCAGGCTCTCGCGTTTGTCCAGTCCGAAAAACGCTGAAACAAGTTACCTGTCAAGGGCTTCTAAACGAAAAGACTCGTTTTAATTGGCTTGATCCGGCAGATTTCAGGATGGATTGCAACCAGTTGTTCTCAGATATTCAGGACATATGTCCGGTCGTTCGTCATTATGCTCCGGCACAATGTTCCAGGCTTCCTGTTGCTCCACAATTTCGTCTTCTTCTTGTTCCAAATTGGCCTCAATCTCAGAGTCCAAGTCAGCACTGTTGTTGATTTCAGACTCGTCAGTGTCGGATTCAAGACCGAGTCTGCGTTTTGCAGTCAACAAAACCTGTCTGGGTGGACGTCTTCTCGAAGCCAAGCCATGAAAAACTTTTGGGAATGATATATTCCTGAAGGAATTCCATTGTATCACGCTGGCGTGCGTTAGATGCACGATTTACTGTGCGTCTAATGTAGGTGTCTATGGCAATTTTCTATCTGAGTAAAAGCAACAAGCGTGCGTCTAACGCGTGCGTGTAATGCACGGAAAGTGAGTATATTTTAATAAGTATACTTCTGCTACAAGTACGTGTCTGGCAACGCACTCATAATAGCTTGCTTGACATCGTCACACGAGTTCCTGGAGAGTTCTTTGCCAACATTCTTTACTGTTCCAGCAACAAAGCGCACCACTTCAATCCCATCGGAATCCGTCTCAAATCGAAAGGAATCATCGCTTAGTGAACGGATCCACTCGCGACCTCTGTTTCCGAAGTAGAAAATAACGTTGTAGTACACTTCATGAAGTAGCACCTCTGGAGATTTCCGATCGAAGTAGTCAGACAGCCTCTTCAGATCAACAGGCTCGATCGATTGGAAGTGTCGGGCGCGTCCGCCTCGGGCAATGAAGATTCTGCCCATTGACTTCAGTGTCGTATTGGAAGCATAGAATGCGTCGTCAGTTAGAATATTGATTCGCCTTGTCGACATGAAATGCCGGTAGAGCGCAGCTCGGATACAAATCAACGTGGCTGGAGCAAAGTATTCGCCATTCCTCTTGCGAAGTGAGCCATAGAAGTATCGCAATAGACTGTCGATCTCGCGCGGTGTAGAAGTCGCCAAATCACGCTGAACTGACGGATGGTTCTCCATGAAGCTCTGCAACTTACCGACATAATATTCGGTAGCCTTTGTCACACTTTTACTAGCGGCGGTGTCCTCGATTTCGGAAACGAGCTGTTCCAATTCAAGTAGTTCAGCTTCTTCGTCAGGTATCTTCTTGAAAAGTGCCTCCAGAAGAACCTCCTCTTCTCGATCAATTGCCGACTCCGGTAGATTATCAGGCTCGTTCAGAATGTCGTCAATCTCATTGGTGGACAAGCCGGAAATCATTTCGTTCGGAAATTTGCTCAGATTCAGAAGTCTGACTTTAGTTGGTGGCTCAGCCATATTCTCTCACAAGTGATTTTAATTTAACAGCTTCTTATTCCCTTCTTCGCAACACTCATTGTCGGATGATTCATCGTGCAGGAATGCACAAAACCGTGCAGGAATGCATTTCTGCGCCTAATGCTTTTTCAGTGAGATTTTACCATAGACATCCATTCCTGCACGCAAAAGAGTGCAAGAATGCCATTCTTGCATGGAAAATCAGCCGACAATGTTTCGGATTAAGATAAAGCGCTTTTCTGTCTGACAGAAATCTCTAAACTCACAGAGGACACAGACATACATGTATTAGCTATTCTAAAATGTTATTTTATGTCTATGGACATTAACACTTGTTTAGTTCAGCTCTGATCAAAGAAGAGCCAAGGTCCGCGCGTTATATTGGATCAAGAAAAATACACACGCCTGCATGCCGCATCTTTTTAGCAGCTCCTGCGTTATTAAGTCTCGGTCACTCGAAATGCTAAACTTATAACATGGCGACGAGGATCGGCACTAATTCTTCAAGCTGACCGCTCTGATTGAAATAGGAGTCTATATCCTGGACTCAAATCCTGCAACACCTGTAATTTCGAAAATGGCCGCGTCTCTCGAGTTTAAGCTTGGCGACATGCCAATGCAGTACCCTGAGGAGGAGCAGTACTTCAAACGGTTCGAATTCTTCCTCACTGCTACCGGACGGACCGATGATCATGCGAAGGCGGTATTTCTAGCTACCTGCGGCACTTCAGCATTCACCTTAGCGGAAACACTAATGCAACCAAAAGAAGTCACTAATCGTGCGTGCATGCACCTTCGAGCAGATCAAGAAGGCCATCCTGGATCACTTAAAACCATGGTGCCTACTGCATTTCGAGCGCCATGTTTTACACGCCATGACTTAGAAGGCCGGAGAACCTATAGCGACTTACGTCGAGCGTTTAAAAAATCAGGCTATTAAGTGTGAGTTTGCTGACCTGGCCAATGATCTCATTTTATCTCAGTTCATCTTCGGACTCTCCAACCAGTCCCTACGTCAAAAACTGCTGACAAAGGACGAGCTCTCTCTTGAAGATGCCTTGCGTGATGCGCTTCTGTCAGAGTCGGTTCATGTAGCTACCGAGGCTCACAATACAATCGCCAGTGTAAAAATTCCGCACAAGAAGAAAAACTCAAGCCAAAGGACCAGTGACGGCCTCAACAAATTCGCGCCAAAACCTGGTCTTGCCCAGAAGCTTCGACCAATCACAACGGAACGTCCGAAAGGAGTTTGATTTTCATGCGGCAAACCTGGGCACTTGAGGTCAACCTGCAAATTCAGAAATTCCTTCTGCAACAAGTGCGGTCACATCGTGCCAGTTTGTCACTCCAGTGACAAAAAGATAAACTGCACTGAGCTGACAAAAGGCACAGAGGCTGACGACTTCGCTCAAACGCTATCCATCGGAATTGTAGCTAGCAGCAGTCTTTTGTGGCACAAGGACTTTCACATCGGCTATCTTAGAGCAAGAATGTGTATCGACACGGGCAGCCAAATCACAGCTTTACCAAAGGACCTAGCCATCAAAACCGGTTTCGAAATTCAGAAAGATTCCACATTAGTTTTGAAGGTTTATGGTGGCCTGAGTACAACCGTGTTAGGCGTACTGAGAAATGCGACCGTCACGGACAGCAGCGGTAACAGCGCCGTTGGCGATATCCTAGTTAGGCAGCCCGGCACACAGTGCATTCTGGGAATGAACTTCATCAAAGCATTTTCTCTCATCCTGGAGATCGATCTGAAGTGCAGTCCAGTTACCTGCAACAATTCTGATGAGTTTACCGCTAGCTTTCGACTTAAAAACAACGCCTCATTCGAAGGAATGTGTTACCGTGCTCGTTCTCTGCCATTTTCCATGAAAGTTATGGTGGAGGCCGAATTGAGAAGACTGCTTTCTGCTGGTATAATCTACCCTGTGGAAAACCCTACCGTTTCGTGTCCAATAGTACCCGTTCTCAAGCCCGAAGGGTCGGCCAGACCCATCCGAATCTGTGGAGATTACTCGGTGACGCTGAACATCGATCCTGATCAGTACAAACTTCCTAAGCTTGAGGAGATTCTAGCAGCTATTCCAAATGCAAAGCACTATTCCGTGATCGATTTAGAAGACGCGTACTTGCAGATTGGATTATCGGAGGACAGCCAACGATTGACCTGTATTTCCACTCATGTAGGCCATTTTGCATTCCGAAAGATGAAGTTCGGAATATCCGCCGCTCCGTTAATATTTCAAGAGGTGATGGATAAACTGCTGAGAGGTATACCATACGTAGCTTCTTACCAAGATGACATCGTAATCGGGACTCCGAGCGCTAGTGAGCATCACAGAGTTCTTTCACTGGTAAAGGGCAGACTTGCTCAACATGGGTTTAAAATTAATGTCCGCAAGTCTCAGGAGTTCAAGGATCGCGTCAAGGGGCTTCGTACTCACTAATGGTCAACTGCAACCAGATCCTGCAAGGGTCAAGGCACTAAATGAGTTGGCAGAACCAAGAGACAAAGATCAACTAAGGAGTGCAGTGTCTACCTTGCGTCACTACGGATTGTTCTGCCCGAATTTCTCACTCATCGCAAAACCACTTTACCATCTTCTAAAAAAGCATGTACCATGGAATTGGACCGACCTTCACACGGATGCTTATCAGAAGTTAAATCCAGTATACCTCAAGGCAAAATCGTATCTTATGACATCACCCAACCTCTGTTTTTGACGTGCGATGCTTCTAAAGACGGAATTGGTTATGTGCTTTCCCACGACGAAAATCAGCAGCAAGTCGTCTGGCTCGCAAGCCGAATACTAAAATCCGCTGAGTCGAATTACTCGAATATCGAACGCGAAGCATTGCCATCGTCGAAGGTGTTAAATATTATCACCAGTATTAGCATATTAGCAGGTCGACACTTCAAGATAATTTCCGATCATCGCCCACTAATTTTTTTTTTCAATCCTGGCAAGATCTCAGAGCGCGTATCAGCCAGATTGCAGCGCTGGGCATTGACTTTGAGCGCCTACGACTACCAAGTCATCTATTCAAAGGGGGAGACAATGTTTGCAGCTGATACCTTGTCGAAAATCCCAAGTACTAGAAAATGTCCTATCGTAAATTCAGTGAATCTACTGGAGATAAACAACCTCGAAGAATTCAGAAATTCCGAAGAACTTCTCAAACGTATTCCCATTCAAAAGATTCTGAAATAGTTCTTCTGAAGAAGTTCATAACACAAGGCTGGCCAGAATATCCTCCCAAACACATGCTCCCATACAGCAAGGATCGATCCGAGTACACAATACAGAACGGAATTGTCTTCAGAGGCATTCGGATTGTACCACCATCTCAACTGAGGCGCAAAATCCTGCACCTGCTTCATGAAGGACATCCAGGAATCGTCAGGATGATCCGAGTTGCGCGCCAATATTTCTGGTGGCCTTCAATCGACCTGAGCATCAACAGTTTTGTCCAGAGGTGCCCAATTTGCCAGCTAAATGCCAGGAAAAAGCCCAATGCAAATCTGGCTAGCTGGTCTGATGCTGAAGAGTTTTTCGAGCGCGTTCACCTGGAGGATTACAAGTTCCTGGTGCTGGTTGACGCTTTTTCGCGCTGGATCGACGTTCAGACACTCGGATCTATCGCGTCTTCTTCGGTTATCAGTGCGTGTCGAAAGACTTTCAAATACGTTGGGTTGCCCAAGTTTCTGGTGACCGACAACGGGACCACCTTTCGATCTGAGGAGTTTCAATCATTTCTGAAATCAAACAAAATTAAACAAATCCTCACGCCACCTGGGCACCACCAATCCAACGGTTTCGTTGAGCGCATTATTCAAGTTTTTAAGATGGCTCTCAAGTGTTCATCTGGCGAAGTCGATGTGGAACACTCAGTTGCTTCTTTCTGCGTAAGGCAAAACACCACACCTTCTTCAATCGGTGCGATTCCTGCCAGTCAAGTTTTTATAAAAATTCCACGTACCCGTCTATCAGCTACGTGCACAGAACTGCATCAGCCAGCGGAAGACTCTTCCAAACCGGTCTACATCCGCATCGAGACTAAATCTAGCAAGGTTGAGGAGAAGATCACTTCCAAGTTCGGTTCAAATACATCTACTGATTGCCGAAACAGAATGGTGCATCAATCTGCCATCAATGCGAGGACTGTCACGGCGGATGAGGAACCACCGGTTCAAAATACCCCGGAGTCTTATGAGTCTCCTGTTCCTTCCTCTGGTGCTTCAGTACCAATCGTATTTGCCGAATTCTCATGCAACAGCCAATCCACGGGTTTTTCGACGGAGTACTCGTCTACGCAAACACCCGACAGACTGACTTACTACTGACTGCTACAAGCGTATCTTGTGAACAGATTGATCCAGTAAAACTAACTTCCTTGTTTGGAATTTTTGGTCGGGGTGTTGTGTATAAGTGCATGCTATTCGAAAATGTTATTTTATGTCTATGGACATTAACACTGTTTAGTTCAGCTCTGGGCATAGAAGAGCCAAGGTCCGCGCGTTATATTGGATCAAGAAAAATACACACGCCTGCATGCCGCATCTTTTTAGCAGCTCCTGCGTTATAAAGTCTCGGTCACTCGAAATGCTAAACTTATAACAATGGTTGGTTATTCGTAAGTGAGACTTTAGGATAATAGTCCGGCTCATGAGTGCGCGCATTACGAATAACCGCATTGTCGAATTTCAGTGGGGCCATAGACAAAAAGGGCATCGAAAGGAGAGAGGGGTTACCGAGGAGAGAGAGACATAAAGACTGAGGTGGTTTACTGGAGTTTGGGCCATAGACAACGAAGTTGCAAACAGGCTGGGGGTTAAGAGGGTGGAAAGGAAGGAGATGTGGAGAGAAAGAGAGAATAAAACGTAAATAGCTACATTCGCTTGGCCATGGAGAACCAGACGTCATATCCGATCAACTGGGGCAATCTGCCTGTCGAAAGTTTAGCCAACGTATCTAGCAGCGAACTCAATTGGATCTCAAGACTTTCCACATCTCAGAAGGACATGAAGGATAACGAAGACTTTTTGAACTTCTTGCACTTTCTTGAGACCTGGAATCGGCTGGTCATTCGATGAGCGATATCATGGCTATCACAGGTCAAAAGTCCGAGAGCACGGTCCGGCGCTACCTGGCAGTTAAACGGGACAAGTCCCTGCAACAATGCAGCGATGCAGTGTCGCGTGCGTTGAACATGGGACAAAGCGCCGCGACCCACGGTCAAGTAACAATGCCTGCTGACATCAGCATCCAAAGTTCCATCGTGCAAGAAGCAGTGAGCGTGTCTGATGGTCGTCAGATGAACGGTCGGAATATCTTTATTATGAACAACTGCACTTTCAACAATTGCGATCTGTAATGGTCTTCGGCACTATGACAATTGCGCCATATTGATACTGCACAATTAACTTTCCATAGCGCTAATCTTTTGTTGTTGGTGTTTGCTGTTTTGTTCTAAAAATAGGTGTCCATTATCCCGAGTTTGAAATCTTTATCCTGAAGTTTAAGTGAAAAAATAAACAATGTGCTCATGGTTTAACCATAGACGATTGCATTATCCTAAAGGCTGATTTTTGACAATGTGCAAAATATTTTTCTCTATGCATGGTCGTTCCGACTGGAATGCATGGGGATGCAGGGTTGAACCATAGATGAATAGTATTATCTTTTGGCGATCCATTTATATTATTCATCCATGGGTTGAAAAGAAAGAAAGTGTCTATGGCCCGAATTCGACCCATATGACTGAAACGGCAAGTGAAGAATATATCTTCACCGTCTTGAAGAGGTTTTAAAGCGGGCTGAGCATTTTAAGCAAAAATTTAGGATTAAAGTAGAGTATCGCAAAGTTTTTTTGGTTTGCCGGGGTTCAGTAGAGAGCCGTTAGTCATTCCGTAATGCACTACTTAAAGTAGCATCTAAGAAAATCAATTTAATTTCGCAATCTATTTTTAGAATGAGTCATAATGAGTCATATCTACTTTTAAAATATCTGTTTTTAGAATAAGTCATGTGCAAACAGAAGTGACTCAGAGACCTACGTAGGACCAACGTTTATTTGATCAAGAAACCGGTTCTTGGGAGTTGTATTTGCTTAATTCCTTATATGGTAATGATCAAACATTCATGACCCCTTAATCAAAAATGTGTGACCTAAGTAAATAACCGATTTTAAACTAGTTTTTCACCAAAATTTTAATATAAATATTAGCGAAAATCTGAGTAAAAAATTCAGACTCGGAGCGGTCTCAAGGAAGACTTTGGAAGACGTTAACAAAGAAGACCCTTCTCTGAGAGAAGAAATCCGGACAGATTGGTAAGCTTTTACCCGATTTAATTCTTTTTTATTAATAAGTTGACTAATTAAGTTTACGAGTAGCCGTTGATTGTTGACACATTTTGAGAAAGGCCTCCTTGTTTCCTGGGACATATTCCTAGAGGATGTATTTATTTGATTTGAGTTATCTGTTATGTTTCAGACGTAACGAAGAAGACGCCCTCAGGAGGACCTATTACAGAAATCAGAGAATTCAATTGTTCATTAGGGCGCACGTTCTATTGTTAATTCCGAGCTGTAGGACCGTCAAGAATTCTAATTTGCTTTCGTTTTGGTCGACCCACAGATAAAGTTATGGACTCCAGGGGCCAATTTTATAAAGCATAGATAACAGATATTTAGCCACGGGTAGCGGCTAAAAGACATGTTTGGGTTTTATAAACATTGGTACGAGTAGCTAACCAGGATAAAAAATCTATGATCTATGGTCTGAAATGTAAAGCAAGAGACCGAAATCGATTTTATAAAGCTTTCAGACTGCTAGTTAACATAGATAATTTATCAGCTAACTGCTATCCAGGTCCGACATGGATTTTCTACACGTCCATGGGTTGCTAAATGCTGAACGACGTCGATCGCCTCGTGTTTTCCTCGAAAGGAAGAACTTCCTCGTCAACGCGGATTTCACCAATGGAACAGCTTCTGACGACACTTCGTTATTACGCCACCAATGGCTTCTACCATTTGCTGAGAGATGTGCACGGACCATCCAAAGCTAATAGTCTATGGCAAAACTAGTCTAACCACGGATTGAAACCGCGGATAAAAGACACAGATTTTAGCAGTGGTCTATAAAATCGATTTTTTACCATAGATAAAATCCACGGATAATTAATTAATTATTAATCATTAGCTGACATGGATGAAAGTGTTTATAAAATTGGCCCTAGGAGCTGTTCACCGAAACCGGCGCCGCCACCGCTCAAACAAGCTAGCTAGTCCCACGATCAACAAGACTCCGACGACTACCGACAGCGCAAGAGGATCCGCTGCAGTAAGAGTTATCTGATTTTACATACATATACCAGTCTAACGCAGTCTAAAGTCTACCACCTGGTACCTAGGCACTTTTTCCCCCTGTGTCTAGAAGTCGGAGTTTTCGAGTGACTGATAACCACTCTTAAACTCTTCCAGTTCCAGTTCTGATTAAGTGCTTAGCAACGAGATGGAAAGACTCCTTGCCCCAGCGCATGTACCAGTTTCAGCTTGCCTGGTGCGATAGTCCTCGTCAAAACGGTTCACCTGCGCAAGGCCGAAGCCCGCGTCAAACAGCTCGCCAATCTGTATTGAGTAGCGTAGGTAACTCATCAAATCAGTCGTATCAGCAATTCAATTTTTATTAGTCACCAGGGCACCGTCCTTGATCATTTGCATCATCAACCTGTAATTGCCTACCATACATTGCGCTGCTGTGATGCTATCTAGTAGGTTTTCTGCTCTTGTAAGTGATTCGGCCACCAGAGCCATTAGCCAGCACTTCTTCCTGCTCAAAGCCGTCAAGGAAATCACGAATCATAAGAGCCTCTCGCCTGCCAGAACACTCCATCCGTTCATTTGCCCTGTTATGTGACAAAAATCTATCAGGCACCTCATTGCCATTATCTTCCTGGTCTAATCCTGCATTATCGCACACATCAGGAAAGCAACTGGGCATCTCCGATCTCCCTTTTGAGTTGAGCGGCTTCCTTGCGTAGCTGCAACAGTCTGATCTTCTTCTCCGCCTTTGCGATGTCCTCGTCGTCCAGGCTCGCCGCCGACTCCTCCCGAGCCGCCTCCGTACTGATGTTGCCGTCAACATCGACTTCTTGCTCAGATTGCTCCATGTTCTGCAGTAGCGAATCTGTCCACGACTGCTGGTCGGGGGCATCGAGCATTGGCTGACCAGGTCGGCCTTATTGCCGCGACAGCATGCTTTACATTAGCGTGGGCACAGAAGATTTGCAGAGCCACCTTGCTCAGGTGCATAAGTTCTCGAGGTCAGCCATTGCAAAAAATCGATACGCACTTGCTACGTCAATAGCAAATAAATAACCCTGTAACCATAGCAATGCAATCTAATCAAATATTCCCAATAATCCCATTCCCAACAATTCCTAATGCTGTTGCAAATGCCTGTATAACTAGGAGCTTAACAACCAGCGTGAGCGCTCAAGAAGACTACAAAATATAAAACCGATTGAAAAAAAAAATTCTAGAGAGAAAAACAAAAGCTATACTGCAACAAGTAAACAAAAGAGAACAACTCGATCGGAATAAATCTGTCCTAAATATCAACTCTAAAAGCAATACGATCTAACTCAGAATTTTATTAACAAAATTGACGACGTTACGAAGTAATTTTCAGGAAAGTAAGGTGGGGGCGGAGAAAATTTGAGATGAAATTTGGGTTCTTCGGGTTTTCTTCGAAACCGGTCGGCGCTGCGTTCGCACGGCTAAATCAGGAAAATCGCGCTGACGAACTTATCGAAATTTCTCCTGGATACTCCGTCTCATGCCGGGGTCCTCAATTCCGGGGGGAGGGTAGTTTAGTCGTAGGCGAGCGGTCTTCGTTAGGCGCGAGCGTTTAGATAGGGTCCTCAGACACCGAAATTCAATGTACCTCGTGTGCTTATCGTGTTACTAGCAGTAGAGTAGCGCTGCCATCACCATAATTTACGTATTTCGGAACGTTGGAGTCTCAGAGCTTCTTAGAGTTAAAACTGGGTTATTTTATGCCACACGGGCAAATGACTTAAAAAAAGCTATGGCTCTTAATTCAGATAACGAAGAAACAAATTAATGCTGGTTTATTAAGTATTCGGCAAAATTATTATAGTTATCAATCAAACATGAGTATCGACTGGACGACTAAATGATTGGGGGTGCCGCGGTGTGGGCCCTAAACTAGTTAAAACTTATGCAAACGGCCGGTTAAGCAAAATTAATAAGAGCTAAATGGGCGTTACTAAGTTGATTGAGTTAAGGGTAGAGGAGGAGGGCAAGGATTAAGATCAGTAAGGAAGGAGAAACGGGAAAGGGAAAACAGGAGAGGAAAACATGGGGGGAGACAGGCGCAAGAGGGCGGGGGTTAAATACCCGAACAAGGCGCAAATGTGGTCAAAGTAACCCAGAAAATGGGAAGGGGCGAGGACACCAGGGTCCAGAACATTGTGCCCAAAGGAAAAACTCCGCAGAAACGCACGGGGAAAAACAAAAAATCCAAAAAGGGGCATACAAGACCAGAAAATGGGACGATAAAAACAGAAAAAGGGCAGAAAAAAGTCATTATTTGCGCTAGGGGGGTGGACAGGTGGGACCAGAAATTGGGGAGAGCGTAAATTTAGAGTCCATAAAATGTTATTATTATTAAAACTCAATTTAATCGATTCATAGTGGTAGGGCTAGGGCCGACTACTACTACCACAAAAGTATTAATCGATAGAGCGGGCCACGCCCAGATAGAGTTAAGTTTAAAATATTATTTGCCTATTCTATTGGTTTAACTAGAATTTGCATTTAGGCAAGAGCCTTAGCCTAGGCCGTTAGGGCCTGGTCTTTCATTCCATCCTGAATTTGCTTAACTTGGCCCTGACAGCCTGATTAAGTTGTCACAGATCTTTTTTGTCTTCACATAATATTTTAAAAAGAATTAAATAAAATGAAAGATAAAGGTAAACAGAATTTGTCTAAAACTGAGACAGAGTGTCAGCATTTTGCCAATTTAATTGAAAAACATAAGGTTGATAATATCACATTAGAGTTTTTTTATAAGCCCCATACTCTTACTTTATTGGCTATAACAATTACATGGATAATATATATGGCCTTAAACAGGTAAGGATGCAACATATATTTTAAAATAAAAAACTAGGTTTGAGTATACTTTTATGGCTATGCCAATACATAGTTAGGCCTATAAAGAATCTTAGACTTTAGTAAGTTTGGATAGATAAATGATAAGGTTGTTTTATCAAGAATATTAATTAAAATTGTTTCACTGAAGTCTTGTTTAAAGTAATAAAACTTATTTATAAGTAAATTAGAGTTCAGAGTATAATATCATGCTTTTAGAGCAGCAATGTTGCAGTTTGTTTCGCATAAATATTTTTACTTTAGAATATACGCCAACGTCATGAACAATCAAACAAGTGAAAAAAAATTAACAAGACTATAACATCACTCCTTAGGGCCTAGTCATTGAATCCTCAAAACAAGTCTTAGAACTCAAAAATCCTTAGCTGTCAATGTACTTGTCACCAGCTCTTGACTGCAGTCATACATGCGCAACAGTCGGCCGAGTCGGCCGATCCGGCCGACCGATTTGGTGGCCAACCAAGGAAGTCGCAAAAATGCCAACCCGAAAAAACACCGAGTAGTAGTACTAAGTAGCTGACGAGGCATTTTGGCTTTATAAGACAGTCATAGTTACTCCTGCCGTTTACCCAAAGTTGCGTTAATTTTGCTTTCGGGTTTTTTTACATGTAAGTCGCATTTTTGGCCAAAAACTACGTCGCATTTTTGTTAAAACTAAGTCGCATGGCCGACCGAAATTTGGAGGTTGCGCATGTATGACTGCAGTTGCATGTCTATGCCACATTGTTGACAGGTCATTTGATTGGCTAGCAGGTGGAAGTTAGCACATTCCCTTTATGCTACATGTATGATATGACTCGCAACACAGCATCAACAATTTGTTGGCTAGCTATCTGTTAGATTCAGCAGCTCTGTAGCAGGCACAACCTCAGCAGGTGGGATTATAAATGATTGTGCAGCTGGATGTCCTGCTATGACTTGCAAAATATTGTACATATCTTAAGCAATTCTAGGTTGGGAAATCTTGAGCAGTGTAAAAGATTGCTACCTTCACCCCTCACTAAAACTTGCCCAAAAGTGTCTCATGGCCTTTTAGGATGATGTGGCATAATAAGTCAGCACAAATTTAAACCTTCCATGACATGTTGGCATATATTCAAAAGTAAAAATAATTATGCGAAACAAACTGCAAAATTGCTATTAGAGCTTGCCTAATGGGCATGCAACCTTTTGACCTACTGCATAAAAGGTGACTTAGGCTAGCTAGCCATGTTTTCTAGTTGAAGAGTTACTGCCATAAGCTAATGACTTGCTATTATAGATAGCATAGCATTGGCTTTATCAAAGGTATAGCATAGCATAGGTAAAGCCAAGGATAAACAATGTATAAGCCTAAGATAGAAGCTATTTCTATAGGATACAAGAGCCTTATTTAGCCATTCTGACTTGGACTAAGATAATTTACTTTTTAAGTAGTGCAGCCTTAAGGCATGTTCTAACACCTTCCCTTTCTATGGGCTATGGCTACTCATAGCCATTGAGAAATATTTTGTTATTGTCATCTAGTATAAATAACAATCAATTAGAAATCATAAATGCATTGTCACAAGAGATGATTAAACTCTTTAAATTCAAATTATATGAACATTTTTACCTTGACTTTTAAAGAATATCAAAAAACTTAATTTAAGTTAGGTTAAATATAAAATATGCTTTTGTGATCTTATGTACAATTCTAGCTATGTGGTTACCTTTAAAAGGTCAAAGTATGCTTAGATATTTGTATATTAGACTTAGCATCTTTATTTTTTCAATTTGCTTCAATGGGGATAAAAACTAGAATCCAAATACATTTGAATGCAAAATTAAATCTTAAAATTGATTTGAAATCTATTTTTATTTTATCATTTTGAATTCTTGAAATATTCCTAACTTCTATCCTTGTAATAATAAAGTGAGTAACTCTTGAAATAGCCATTTTAGAATTTTTTTTAAAAAGTACAAGGGGTGTCCAAAAAGTAGTGATACTTTTAACCATAACTCTTGTTCTATAGCTTCATGTGATTTAAAATTTTATGAACTGATAGCAGAAAATCTCTTCTACAAACTGCTTTTTTGAATTTTAAAATTGATACTAGAGAACAAAAGTTATACCCACAAAAGTAACAGTACCTGTATCATAGAGTTATATAAACCATATCAAAATTTATAATAGTTGACTTCTGCACTCATTCATTAAGAAGGCATCAATAAATGTCTTGTTTAAGCAATAACAAAGCCCAATTGCAAAATAATGCTCACTGTGACTGACTGAAATTTGTCTATGGACAGGATCATATGCAGAAAAATAAAGCATTAAATTCATTACTTTATTTGGAAATAGAGGAGCTTGTATTTTGCGATTCATTCATGATTTCATGGCCCATACTCAACAACATACATGGATGTGCACTCAGTTGTTGCTCAGCAAAGTACAATCTTCACTCTTTGGGGTGCTGGCCATAGTGCCTCAGAAATTCACGCAAAACTTTGCTCTGTGCACAAATCCTTTGTGGTTAGCAAAATGATAGTTTACTGATGGATGGAGCAGTTCAGCGAGGGAAGGACTGACTTGGCAGATCAGCATCAGATGGGGCGGCCTTGTGTTCATCAACCTGATGTACTGGCAGACTCCATTCTGGATCTTCTTGATGAGGACTCCCAAATGACCATTAGAGAGATCGCTGACAGGTTGGACAAGCCGAAATCAACAGTTCATCAAAGCTTACTCAGCATGGATCTCGTGAAGCTCAGCCTATAATTTGTGTAACTCTATGGTACAGGTACTGCTACTTTCATGGGTATAACTTATTCTCTGGTATCAATTTCAGAAATTCAAAAAGCAGTCTGTAGAAGAGATTTGCCACTATCAGTTCATAAAATTTTAAATCACAGGAAGCTATAGAATGAGAAGTACGGTTAAAAGTATCACTACTTTTTGGACACCCCTCATAATTTAGCTAGATCAAGGATCAACTTTTTACCTTAAAGGCTAGACAAAGAATCTACTGGCTCATTCCATATAAGCATGGTCGTAACATGACAGGCTATTTTTACTTATAAAATGAAATATAATAATAGAATATACTAAACCAATATTTTAAATGAAAGATAATTTTGTCAAAAATATTTTTATAGAGTTTCATGTAGATATCATCATTACTATAGATGCTATTAAACCTTGAATGGCACTTATGGTCGTAACAACAGGATTTTTGACATATAGAAACTAAAAGGTAAAAGTCTTATAACATTTTTATTTTTGATATTTTGCAATACATTTTTAAAAATTTGACTAAGAACATCTTTAGTAATCATACTCTTTTTGTAGAATATATAAACTCAAAAAGGCAACAAAGATACAAAAGAAAAGGCAGCCTTATGGTCGTAACATTATGGTCGTAACATATTTTTTTCTGTCAATTCAGTAACTTTGAGGTACCAATATATTAAAAATATAATAGATTATTTGGTCACCAATACTTTTATCTGATGATGCAAGTACTATACTTTTATCTATAGTTTGTTTCAACCTTCCAAAGCTTTCTATTTGTTTTTAAAAGGTACACAAACTTATTGATGTCTTTTGCTTAGAAAAATGTCTAAATTTTTACAAAAATGACTTTTTGCCACTTGATAGCATACTAATCTAACATTTTATCATTCATTTATTCTTAGATTGTAGATATTACACATAAAAAAACATTTGGTAAAAAAAATGGCTGATAAGGCAATGGCAAGCAAAAATATTGACTTTTTTCTATTTTCCAAAAATGTCCATCTTATATGGAATGAGCCTACTGTTTGACTATAGGCCAGAAGAAAATATATAGTTCAATATTATTCTATTCTATTATTCTATTTTTTATAGAACTTTCATTATATCTAGCTAGGTTTACTTTACTTAGCTGCCTTTATAATAGTACAAATTGACTTGTTTGTATATCAAAACATCACTTTTGTAAGAGCTATCTGTTAATTTTGTTTTAGCATCATTAGTCAGAACAGTTGTATCTACAAGCTATCTTCTAGGCCTAGTACCACAGACAATTTACTTAAAAAGGTAGATAGGCTGCCTTCAATTGTATTGTTGGCATAGTCCTGATTATTCTTGCTGCACATATATTAGCACCATGATGGCAAAAAGCTATTGCAATAACAAAACCAATTATGGCGCCATTGTGCTTCCTATTAATTGTAACTTCTCATCTTTCTTTAAAAAAAATTTTATTTATTACTTTTGTCTCTTATTTGGTTGAGTGTTTTCACTGCAATATCCCTATGCATGCCAGCTCCTTGGGCCTTGGGGTAATAATACTCCCCAATTACATAAATTACTATTCTTTACTGGTATTAGTTTGCAAAAGCTATTTTGCTTCTAATTGACAGATTTGCCACAATTCACACTTTACAGGGCCAATACCACCCTGAAGCAAGATGTCTGGGATGGAGGAATAGCCGTTTGTATCATATTTCTCATAATATCCATACTGGTAATGCCGAATGGTGAGTTTCAATTGTCTGCAATGCATCCTGCAGCTGCACTTAATTGATCAAAACTCCTCAAATTGGACTAATTGTTCCCCTATTGATCGCCAGGTCCATTCAATCGGCCGCATCCTGCAGTTTGGAGAATCGTGTTTGGTAAAAGAGCAGTTTCTATGCCTACCGTCCCTACAGTATTTCTGCATGTTTTCTATGCGCTTGAGAATTGTAGCTTGCCCGTTGTAAATCGTTATTTGCATTTGTGCGCGCTCGTTTAGGCACCAGTCGGCTGCACGAGATTTTGGTTAAACGGTAAAGTGCTTGCTACAGTAATTTACCTCAACAATGTGTTGGATCCCCTCTCAATCTGTACCACCAGTGTGGTTTGTGTGAAACCTTTGCTTCTCGTACTAGCATGGTTGCATTTATTCAATTTATTTTGGTTCTCGGCAAATATTTCGCTGCAGCTTTAAATCTAATAAATAATCTTGAACCGCGATATTCTGCCACCTCCGGCTCTTCTTATGTCTGAGTGTTATGCCGTGCACCTGACTGCCGTCTGTCCGATGCATTCTGGTCTTGCCTATCTGCTGTGTAGAGTGCATTGGATGTGCTACGTACATCATTCTGATGCTCAGTGCATCTCTTGCGTCTTGTGCGCTGCTACTCTCACTTTCACTTCCTTTGCAAACCGCTTTCTTTATCACTGCGTTCTCGCTTACTCACTGTTAAGTAAACTCAACTTGTCTTTAATTTTTGTAATGGGATTGCATCAATTAAACTTTCTCTGTACAAAAGATAAAGCGTCATGTATTACTATTCAGTAGTTCTGGTTGTATATTCGAGCTGTACCCGGATGAAAGCCCCAGGAATTTCATAAGCGATATTTTAGACCCATTGCAAAAATATGTCGTCCAGACACGCAAAACGGTAAAAAATGCAGCCCAATTCTTCTAAAATAATTCCCCGTCGCAAATAAGCTTTGGTTGACTCATTGCTGCACTGCAGGCGTGAGCGTGCTTTATTTCCTGGTCATGGTGTTCGTCTGCTTTCTGAGCTACGAGGACGCGAGGCGGGCGCTGCACTTCATGTACCCCGACCTGCACAGCATGACCATCAACGACATTCTCGACAAGGTGCGGCCTCTTGTTTGCGTGCATTGGCTTTTTTACTATTACTGGACTGTGTACCTGTGCTCAGGCTCAGGGGTCGCAGGAATGGGCATGTTTAGCAATTTTCACCTGTTGCCGCCTGGCTGCAGGACCACTTTCGCGAGAAGTTGTGCTAATACTCTCAGCCCCATGCAGACTAATTAGCACACTTTTTGCCCACAGGACTACGCCGTAAACTGCTCTGAGGTGACTGTGGCCCGTCTATACGCCCACCTGGATGGATTCGCTGTCGCTCACCTGTTCGGCTGGGTGATGAAGGCTGTGCTGCTGCGCCACTACGGCCTGGCTTGGCTTCTGTCAGTGAACTGGGAGATCACCGAGCTGGCCTTCTCTCACATCCTGCCGAACTTCCGCGAGTGCTGGTGGGACATTGTGCTGTTGGATGTGCTGCTGTGCAACGGGCTGGGCATCTACCTGGGCATGCAGCTGTGCAAGTGGCTGGAGATGCGCAGCTACCACTGGGAGAGCATTAGGTAAAAAAACTTTGAAGTATGAGCCCTGAGTGAGCAAATGTAATAGACTGAAAATTCTAGAATGGGAACTTATTAGGGGAACCTATTGTCTCACTTCACTAGGCCTGGCTGAATTTTTGCATCTGTATGGCGAAACAGAAACAGGCCTCCTGCAAAGATAAACATCTGTTCAGTTTGATTTTTGTTGATTTGATTTTTACTTTTGTGATTGGCTCTTGAATGCAACATTTTCCACAGCTTGTACCCTGGCTAGCAACTCATACTATGCTCAGAGCTAAGTTAATCCTCCGCGCTCTCCCCACAGGTCAATCAACTCCACCACAGGCAAAATCAAGCGAGCTTTCTTTCAGTTTACACCCGGCAGGTGAGTGTTGTTGTTCAGACCTGTTGGTTAGTAAATTCAGCGATGCAATGCAGCCTGGCACCGCCGCTTGCAGCTGGACCCCCACACGCTGGCTGGACCCAGAGAGCTCCTTCATGCGGGTCATTGCCGTGTCCATCCTGGTTGTCATGACCCAGCTGGCCGAGCTCAACTGCTTCTTCTTGAAGCATATCTTCTTGGTGAAGCCCAGCCACCCCACTACACTGGGCCGCCTGGTCCTAATCTCCGCCATCAGCGCTCCGGCCATCAGGTTAGTAATTCAACTTTCTCATTTTCAAAGTAGGACTTTTCTCGTATCACCAAGCCAAGTGGGGATCCGCCTGCTAATTTTAGCTGAGAACATTGATTCCAAAATTTAGTCCTATTTTACTGGGGTCAGCTTTTGAGCCTTATTTGGCCGGCGGCCTCTTCACCCGGCCGAGTGTTGCGCATGTGTGCTCCCTGGGCCCATCAGCAAGGGCGCGGGATTTCAGATGTACTCGTATTGCTACGGGTATAAGGGATTTTCTAGTGCCCTTTTTACTGCAACTTTCATTTGCTTTTCGATTCTATGACGGTTGCATGCTCATTAATTTTGTCGCTACTTTTCGTATCGTAGCTGCTAGCTAGAGTAATCTGATCCATCCGCAGACAGTACTACCTGTACGTGACGGACCCGCTCGTCAACCGTGTTGGCACTCAACTGTGGGTGTTCGTGTAAGTTTGCTGCTTTCAAAACAGTGCTCCAAAAAGCTGCACCAAAAAGGACGCAGGCTGCCACTCCTTATAGCCACCCCTGCCAGTCGGTGGAGAGTCATTATTATCCCATCTGCTGACCTTTCGCAGAGCCGTTGTCGTGACCGAGGCCATCGTTTGCCTGAAGTTTGGCCGGCACTTCTTCGAGAAGACAGTCATTCTCAACATTGTTCTCTGGATTGTCTACTCGGTGAGGGAAAGTTTTCAAAATCGTTTTGTATCGCTGTCAGTTGCCACAGGTGTAGCAGTAATTGTTGTAATGCCAATTCTTAAGTAGATCTCTCAGGACCCACACGTCATACTGCGGAGACTCCTCCATCATTGTGTTCCCTGCCGCAGGTCATGCTCTCCATCATGGTGTTCCCTGCCGCAGGTCATGCTCTCCATCAGTGTTCCCTGCCGCAGGTCATGCTCTCCATCATGGTGTTCCCTGCCGCAGGTCATGCTCTCCATCATTGAGTTCCCTCCCGCAGATCATGCTCTCCATCATTGAGTTCCATCCCGCAGATCATGCTCTCCATCCTTGAGTTCCCTCCCGCAGATCATGTCTCATTGTGTTCGTTCCCACAGATCATGTCTCATTGTGTTCGTTCCCACAGATCATGTCTCATTGTGTTCCCCCCGCAGATCATGTCTCATTGTGTTCGTTCCCGCAGATCATGTCTCATTGTGTTCGTTCCCGCAGATCATGTCTCATTGTGTTCCCCCCGCAGATCATGTCTCATTGTGTTCGTTCCCGCAGATCATGTCTCATTGTGTTCGTTCCCGCAGATCATGTCTCATTGTGTTCGTTCCCACAGATCATGTCTCATTGTGTTCGTTCCCACAGATCATGTCTCATTGTGTTCCCCCCGCAGATCATGTCTCATTGTGTTCGTTCCCGCAGATCATGTCTCATTGTGTTCGTTCCCACAGATCATGTCTCATTGTGTTCCCCCCGCAGATCATGTCTCATTGTGTTCCCCCCGCAGATCATGTCTCATTGTGTTCGTTCCCGCAGATCATGTCTCATTGTGTTCGTTTCCGCAGATCATGTCTCATTGTGTTCCCCTCGCAGATCATGTCTCATTGTGTTCGTTCCCGCAGATCATGTCTCATTGTGTTCGTTCCCGCAGATCATGTCTCATTGTGTTCCCCCCGCAGATCATGTCTCATTGTGTTCGTTCCCGCAGATCATGTCTCATTGTGTTCGTTCCCACAGATCATGTCTCATTGTGTTCGTTCCCACAGATCATGTCTCATTGTGTTCGTTCCCACAGATCATGTCTCATTGTGTTCGTTCCCGCAGATCATGTCTCATTGTGTTCGTTCCCGCAGATCATGTCCTCCTTCTTCATCGTATTCCTGTGCGCATTCGTGGCCAAGGCCCGCTGCAGTCGGCGCAGCAGCGCCAAAACGAACGGCTACAGCAGTGAAGCCGGTAGCTCACCGAACGGTTGCCAGTTGGATGCGAAGAAGCAGTCTTAAAAATAAGAGCAGCAGTCGCTTCAGGCAACGGTCTCTGTGCAGTAATTCACTCGCAGTATCCACTAGATAAAGTCGAATTGACAAAATCAAGAGGCTTGAAGTTTCAAAGCAAACTGTTTAATAAGACAAATCACATTGGCCGGTCACATGGAACTGAAAATTTAACTGAAATTTTCAGTTCCCTAAAAGTCCAACTAAGCTACTATTCTGCATGCCCATTGCTGTTGTAATACTCAACATCGTCATCTTATTAATTTTATAAAGTTTGAGTTCAATTTCGGTACAAATTTAGCCCTTGTGATGACAATACCAGCTTTTTTCCTTTGTTTTACAGTTTTTTAGACTGATAATTGCAGCATGCCATTGTAGCTTTGTTATTCTCTAAAACCGACTGGTCAAATTCGCGCAAGGTTGCTGATAGATCTGTAGCTGTCAGACTAAGACTAGTGTCAGGACGCATAGCTTAGGTCTTCTCCACGCCTTCAACTTAACTCAGCACTTGTTCTGGTTTTTGGTTTTGGTTTTTTGTACAGTATCAGGAGAGTTCCAGAATTGCTGCGAGTAATTCCAGCTCAATAATCTTTCTGTTATGACATATTGCAGAGATGTGGCGGCTGGCTGCTCTAAGCTAGTATTATTGAGCCGCATCTGCATCTTCAGCTGTCTATTTTGGTGTTAGCTTTAGTTTTTGTCTGCGAATTCGCATTATTTCTATTGCAAGATGTTTTCAAAGCTGCACTCATGCTGTACTTAAGAGCTCATGCTCTCCCGATGCAATACAGCACAGCACTGCTTACTGTGGCTTAGTTATCTGTTTCCGGCCAGTTTTTGGCTTGGAGACGGGCTCGTAGTTTAGCTATCTTTGTCCAACAATGTCTGACAGAAACCGCAACGCACTAATTATTTAATTTCAGTAGCAATCGCAGTATTCTTCATTTTGCATCTGCAAAGTATTATCGCGCTTATTAGCTGATGCAGCTTATTTAAGCTGCAGCGCATTTTCCCTGCGGCCCGTGTTTGAGTATCTTTTCACAGGTTTCTTTTCCCATTTCCACCTCGATGGTTAGGTTTGCTGGATTAAACCTTGAGCTTGTTTAACTAATTCAGTTAGGTACATAGCACTGTCTACATATTTTTCATCATAAATACTGTCTGCGATGCACTTTTGTACCACTGTACCCCTTGGTATCTCTGCTGCTGGAAGCTGAAGAAGTATTTGTTTGCTGTTGATTTTCTGTTTCGAATTGCTGACGGTCTAAGCGTAGTGGCACTCAGTGGTACAGGAAATTGAAGCGTCACTGAGCAGTGGCTCACAATGGTACAGGAAATTGAAGCGTCACTGAGCAGTGGCACTCAATGGTACAGGAAATTGAAGCGTCACTGAGCAGTGGCACTCAATGGTACAGGAAATTGAAGCGTCACTGAGCAGTGGCTCACAATGGTACAGGAAATTGAAGCGTCACTGAGCAGTGGCACACAATGGTACAGGGAATTAAAGCGTCACTGAGCAGTGGCTCACAATGGTACAGGAAATTGAAGCGTCACTGAGCAGTGGCTCACAATGGTACAGGAAATTGAAGCGTCACTGAGCAGTGGCACTCAATGGTACAGGAACTTGAAGCGTCACTGAGCAGTGGCACTCAATAGTACAGGGAATTGAAGCGTCACTGAGCAGTGGCACACAATGGTACAGGGAATTGAAGGGTCACTGAGCAGTGGCACTTAATGGTACAGGTAATTAAAGCATCACTGAGCAGTGGCACTCAATGGTACAGGGAATCGCAGTGTCGCTGACCGTAATGGCAAACAGTGCTGGAATGTAAGAGTACAGCTTCAGCACAGCAGAAGTCAGGAATCCCAAAGATATGAGCCCAAATGCTCCGCTCCAGAGCCTCCAGCATGCACGCTGATGTTTACTCTGTCACATTTGATCTGTTCTCGCACGCTTCCAGTTTTAGTTTTTGCAATCCGCTTAGCCTGCATTGTTATTGTGCAATATTTTATACTGTCAATCAATGGTATTATCGAGTCAAATCAGCTTATGCTTCGTATTTTTATTCAAAGGTAATATTTTGAGAATTTTTTAAAATTAAATAAATCTGTATTGCAAATCGTGTTTATCTAGATGGGCTGCTGGTTTTTTGTCATTTTAAAGCGGGTCTAACTTGTTTTAGCGGGTTTAGAGATAGGTCTGAGGGAAATCTAGTGCAATGTAGGGGTTCGTTTCAATGGCTTGCGGAAGTCAAATATTGCCTCTGCTATTCCTATATCGTTCAAAAATACCCGTGGTCCACCAGATTTTGGTGCACAGTTGATACAAACTTACAGTTTCTGGTGTCCTTGTCAAAGGTTCGTTAAGTTGCTTTTGGTAGAACTTAGAACCTTAAATACCATGCTCATGCTTAATTTGGAATTTGGAACACCAGGATCCACTTATGAGAAATATTATTTGTCTCTAGGTATCTAGGTTGACTAGGTATGTGTGTGGTTGATTTGTCATGTGGTTGAGAAAAAACGGCTCAACAGATTTTCATGAAACTTGCACATTCGATCATAAATCAGAACGCACCGTTCTGATAAAAATCATGCTAATGCTATTTGCAGCCAAAAAACTTCACTGTGCATGTTAAACTGACCTTACCGGCGAAATCGCTAAATGCGTCGGTCTTGAATGAATGCTGCTTAGTTGAAGATTGCTGTTGTGAATTCGTAACTCAATGTTTTTGCCCTTACTGTAGTCTCTCTCTCTCTCTCCCTCTGCCAACCCTCCCCACCCCTTCCATGCTTGCAACTTGTTGTGAGCTATTTTCTTAAAGTACTTTATTTATTTTTTGGTGCCACTGCACTAGACCCAATCAATTGATGAACTATTATTGTAGTTGTTTATTTGTCCAGCCTATGTCTGCAACTTTCTCACCCCTAATTATTATTATCCCTCCCCCTCCGTGCTCTCTCATTGGCTGTCGCTGTTTTCTGTAATTCTGGTTTTCTACCCCCCAGTCGCGTTTTGTGTGGCTGCAGCCAATCCCCGCTCGCTCTCTCTGCCCACCCCGCCTTTTCTCTTATCCTGCAGCTTTTGCACCACCCCATGTTGTGCTGGCAGATATTTATTGGCGTGCGCTCCTGTCCTTTCCCCCCATGCGACCGCTTCTCCTCTGACTCCTTCGCCGCAAATAGTATACTATATGACAATAAACCAAAAACAAGCGTGCTAACAATCGTGTTCAACATAGACGCCCAGCGCGCCAAGTATCCGCGCCACTGTAAGTATCGGGGTCAAGTGCCTCTAGGACTTTGTCACCGGGGCCTGTGCGTTCGCTGCGACCCTGGTTGCTGGCCTACTGCCTGCGCGTTTGTGCGACAGTGGGTTGGCAAGCAGCAGGACTGGGGCTGCGTTTTCCTGCTCGTACAGAGCGCAAGACGTAGCTGGCTGGTCCGTCTCGGGACACAACATTGCTGTGGATTTGCGGATTTAAATTTACCACCGCGTTGTACCTTAGCGTGAATTCGGGCAAAAAATAGCTTGTTTTAATTTGATATTTTAGCTGTCTGCAGCATTCTATGCCGCATGGCCCGAGCGCTGTGGCTAGTTTTGCCTAGAGACAGTTCTATTGCGAATGCAATCGTGCTACCGCCTCGGCCCATTTCACCATTCCAGAGCATGTGCTGAGTGATAATCAAATTCTTCACGTCTTGCTGCGCCAAGCGGGACGCACCCGCTGAGCAGCAGGCCAACAGCTCGGCCAGTAACGGCGGTAGAGGCCACCGGGCCTTTACCAAGCAGCAGCCGGAGTCGCCCAAGTTTCCAGAGAAGCATGACTCGAAGCCGCACTCATAGCGAGACTTACACGCCCAAGGGCTGTCAATCCATATAAGTATTTAATGAACAAGAAAGGTTAAGTCCATCAGTGTCTAATATTGCTGCTCCCAGCGATATCTACAGAGATAAACTTACATTGCTTAGTGCAGCGCAGCAGCTTGCAGCGCATCCGTGCGCTTCTATGACGGTCATACTGCCCAAAGCGTCATTTGCAATGAGCGCAGGCTATGACCCGATCGCTTGCCATGGCGCTGTCAGAATTGCTGCTAAGCACTTTGCTCTGCTCCCACTGTGGTCCCTGCTTACTGCGAATACTCTACTTGTTATTAAATTATCCGATTTTCTGTTTAGGCGTCAGGTAGTTGGTGCAAATATTCTTAGCCAGCTTTTATTTCAGAAACTGTACGCCAGAACCTGTTTGTGATCAAATTTTATTTGCCCAATATGCGTCTTCTATTTTTTAAATTTTTAACTGCCGGATGTAAAAAAATTATACGCTATCAAAATCTTAATTCGATAATAAAAATTAATCGTCTTCCGTTTGAGTAATTTTTGCTTCATGACAACCTAAACATGGGGAAATGAGAGGGGGAAGCAGCCTAAAATCATAAGTCTATCCAAGCGCTGGCTTATATGCATCTTTGATCAGCTATGTTAAACTCACTAGCGGAACATTCAAGTCAGCAACTCCACAACTTTATGCCCCATGCTAGGCGACCACCTGCTGCTTCCAGCGCAGGCATTCGCCGACTGGGGCCTCCGCATCATGCAGCCCGTGCTGCTGCAGTTCCAGCACTGCTGCTCCGTGTTCCCCTGCCCTGGCGGTGCTCAGCCAAAGCCGCTTGGCGGAAATCGCGTCTTCCCCGGCCACCTGCCACTGACCACCTGCCAGCGGTTCTGCCTGGATGCCGACTCTGCCGCCTCTGCAGCTGAACAGGAGCTGCAGCTCTCTCCGATCTCATCGACCCCCATTGCTGCCGAGTCCGCAGCTGTGGCCATCGAGTGCGAGACCATGCCAGCCAACAGGGATCTGCTTCTCAGGATTCTGAAACACAGGCTGCGTGAGTGATGCGGAGGGAGCCGATTGCAGAGTAAAATTATTGTGCTGTGAGCTTCATAAGGCCCGACCTTTGAGCTCTCCTCTCCTTGCTCATTGCTTATTCTAGTCTGCCCCTGTATTAAGCCGCCTTGTTTTTATTTTTAGTTGTCTCGTAGTTTCTATTTTCATTGGCCGGTCCCTTTTCGTTTCTCTCTCGTTTGGGCCAGTCCAATCATGTCTCTCGCCGCGGAGGCCCCTGATTGGCTAGCCTTACCCTCTTCTTTCTCACTCGCCCTTCAACTCTGTAAGTTTGCCCCCCACCCCAAGTCCTGTGTGGATTAGCCCCACCCAACCTCCCCCTGCTCTCACGCCACCGTGTGCTGCAGTATTTGTGTGTGCACCCTGCTCTCGCGCTCCCTGGTCTCTCCCTCTAGTCCTTTGCGTACTTAAGTTGTTAAAGTAAAGTGAAGATTGGTGACGGCAAATTGAAACATATCGTGAACTGAAATATTGTAGCAATGCGAAGTCAGCCGGTCATGAGCGCATGGTCTGAAAGATAAAATATTTGCTCGGAATTTACTTTTTCCTGACTGACATCTTTAAAATCTGTTTCTCCCGTCGAAGTCTTCACTCATGTCTGCGAAGAGTGTCAGTACGCTTTCAGCCCATCCACTTCCGCCCCAGAGTGTTCTGTACGCCTCGGTGCCGCCGCTCTCCTCCCTATCAAACTCGGCAAGCTCTGAGCAGTCCAGTGCCCAAACTTCTACCACCCCGTCTGCGGTCCGCTCGAACGGTAGCTGTAAATACAACCATTGTAGAGTGAATGAGTTGATTCCAGAGGGAGGGAGCTGATACAGACTGATGTAGATTGAGAGCTGATTGCGGCAGGCTGATGCAGCTCAACAAGTGCACCCAATCCTTCTTGGTCTAAACAAGGCAACTGCTACGTGTCCGATGGGACTGTGAACAGCTTCAACATTTTCGGGGCCGAGGTGGCCCTGCGGTTCTGCCGCATCTCCCCGTCACCGCCGCCCGCGCCTCCGTCAGTGGCGGCCGCTGAAGGCTCTGAGCTCTCCCTGTCGAACTCGCTGGCCGCTCAGTGCTCCATCAGCAGCGAGACGGCCTCCCCACGGGCGCCACCCCAAAGCCCGGACACGCCATCGGAGACACCCAAGCGAGGTCGGCGGACCCCTCGAACAGGTGGGGCTGTCGCAGCGGATGCTGCTGCCAGCAGCGGAGGCGGCACCGGTGGTCTGGACCTGTCCGACTATCGCCAGCTCGCCGTGTCGCTCCGACCCGCCTCTGATTTCCGACAGCCGTATCGCATAGTGGACGCAACCAAGCTCTATTTCGAGACTCTGGACCCAACCGCACCGGTGCCAGTGGGCAGCGATGACCTGCCAGAGCTGTTCGGCCTGGAGCGCCAGGAGGAGCAGCTTAGCGCCGCGGTGGCGCAGTTTGTGTCCGAGCTGTGCAGCCCGACCGGCTTTGCTTTCACCGGAGTTTTCCTGTGCGGGCCCCGCGGCTGCGGCAAGGCCAGTCTGGCTGCCAGTGTCTGTCGGCGTCTCCGCTGCCCGCTGGTGCGCCTGGACCGCAACTGCCTGCTCGGTCGCTACCTGGGCCAGGCTGAGGCCAATCTGAGCTCTACTCTGAAACAAGCTGCTGCCAGGTACGTGCACCTGCTCTGCGCTGTGATGGAAAGTGGCCGCGGGCACCCTAAATACATTATGTTTGAAATCTGGCCCTCAAATGAATTTCAATAGTTGGGGAGTTTTACAGAAAACTTTTCAGAGGCCCATGTGATAAGAGATAGCCAGTTTAGTGCTAAAGCACTAAGCGATTTCTATCTTCTCAGTTTCAGTAAAATTAGCCTTGTAATAAATTTGAAATGTGTCGTTTGAACTAGTGGTCCTTGGCTGCACAGGCATTGAACTCACATAATGCGTGCAGCCGCTCCAATCTTGTAAGATGTGCACTTGAACTGCGCCTCGGCGCTTGGCCTGCACACAGGAGCCTAGGTCCACTGGCACACAGGAGCCTAGGTCCACTGGCACACAGGAGCCTAGGTCCACTGGCACACAGGAGCCTAGGTCCACTGGCACACAGGAGCCTAGGTCCACTGGCACACAAGAGCCTAGGTCCACTGGCACACAGGAGCCTAGGTCCACTGGCACACAGGAGCCTAGGTCCACTGGCACACAGGAGCCTAGGTCCACTGGCACACAGGAGCCTAGGTCCACTGGCACACAGGAGCCTAGGTCCACTGGCACACAGGAGCCTAGGTCCACTGGCACACAGGAGCCTAGGTCCACTGGCACACAAGAGCCTAGGTCCACTGGCACACAGGAGCCTAGGTCCACTGGCACACAGGAGCCTAGGTCCACTGGCACACAGGAGCCTAGGTCCACTGGCACACAGGAGCCTAGGTCCACTGGCACACAGGAGCCTAGGTCCACTGGCACACAGGAGCCTAGGTCCACTGGCACACAGGAGCCTAGGTCCACTGGCACACAGGAGCCTAGGTCCACTGGCACACAGGAGCCTAGGTCCACTGGCACAAGAGACTGTGGTCTGTGGAGCCGCTCTGTCAAGGCCTCAAGTTCTCAGATGCTTCTATTAAAGATACTTTTAAGCCTTCCCCGTTAACCAACTGCCTCCAGCGGCAGCACCTGCCTGCTTATTGAGGACATTGACGAGCAGTTCGGCGAGGCCAGGGCCGGCAGCACCGGCGTTGACAACCGCCTGAGGCAGGTGCTGGCGTCAGAGCTGGAGCAGCTGAACTCCAGCGGCCGCCTTCTGCTGCTTGCCACCGGCAGCGATCTGAAGAGTCTGAATGAGAGGCTGCGCAGCCTCTTCCAGCTGCGCATCCTTGTGCCGCTGCCCACAGGCGAGGCCAAGGCCAGGGTGAGTCGCTGACGCCCTACCCTGTCTATTGGCAGTAGTGTGACACGAGACCGGAACCTGAGTGTTGAACTGGTTAAACCCACACCTACTGTATAGGTGAGCTGATCTCGCCTCCCTGCTTTTGCAGCTGATGGAGCGGCAGCTCAACCGGCTGCCGGAGCCGATGCGACCGTCGGACTCGGGCCTGGTGCGCCAGTTTGCTGCCCGTGTGCACGGCTACTCGGCATCTGAGCTGATCAGCTTGTGCAAGCTGGGTGAGTTCTGCAAGTTCCCTAATGTCTCCTCGCTTATGGCAAGCGGTTGAATGAAGCATTTCATTGACAGCAACAGAAAGGATCATTTCGTTAAGCCTCTAAGAGCATAAATACGTAATCAAATGCTTAAAGTAGGAAATTTGTCTTGAATTATTTTCCTCATTTGGCATTTGGTTTTCCTCATTTGTCTCCTTTTTGGCAACAGGCCAATCTTTGCATCTTCTCAGTGCACAGAGCATCTCTTGACTTTTGACGCACTGTTTGACGACCTGATTGGCTAATACGGGCCCAGCCCCCGCCAATCCCTCAGCCGTGCACGTCAGCCGCACAGCCGGCCGCCAGCGCTTGGAGCGTCGCGACTTCGATGAGGCTCTGCGCAGCTTCCGTCCCTCAGGAGTCCAGGCACTGCTCACCAGCGCCGACCGCGTCTCCTGGGACGACATCGGCGGGCTGGACAAGCTGAAGCAGCTGCTGCGGGACCGCGTGCTGGCGCCGCTGCTGGAGCCAGACCGGTTCGCCAAGTTCGGCGTGCGGCCCCCTGCTGGGATGCTGCTGTACGGGCCGCCCGGCTGCTGCAAGACCATGATGGCCAAGGCTGTGGCTACCGAGTGCGGTCTGCCCTTTATTGCCGTGCAGTGCGCTGATGTCTACTCGAGGTGAGTTCCAATTCTATGCTGTTTTAAATTGCCAACATGCGACAGATGCGGAATTGCTACTGATAAGCTGCAAATTCGAAACTTTTATCTCATTTCTTCTGACTTCCTAATTCTTCAAGTGAACCATTGGCTCGAGCCATATTGAATGCGGTGGTTTATGTGTCTTCTTAATTTAGTGGTTAGGTAGCGGGAGACTGACGGAATCTGATCCCAAGCATCTCATTGAAGCTGCAATATTCAGAAATATTTTTGCCGGTTCAACTTCCCTCACTAGCTTGATCCCCTCATCCCACGCAATCCCCAGATACGTGGGCGATTCTGAGCGGTCCATCCGGGAGCTGCTGACCCGGGCGCAGGCTGCAGCTCCTGCCGTACTGTTCCTTGACGAAGTCGACGCTCTTCTGCCGACCCGCGGCGGCGGCGGGCCGGACGCCGGCGGCGACAGCGTGGGCAATCGTGTGCTGTCGGAGGTGCTGACGCTGCTGGACGGCGTGGCCGGACGGTCGCGACTGTTCGTACTGGCAGCCACAAACCGGCCGGAGTGCGTGGACCCCGCGCTGCTGCGCCCCGGCCGCCTGGACCGCCTCATCTTCGTGCCGCTGCCCGACGAAGCCTCCCGACAGCGGATTCTCGCCGTGGCCTCCGCGCGACTGCCTCAGTGCTGCGAGGAAGACGCCGCGGCGGCCATGTCGGAGGTGGCCGCCCGCACTGAAGGCCTCAGCGGTGCAGAGCTCACGGCGCTGGTCTCGGAAACCGCAGCTGAATCCGTCCAGAACGGTCTGACTGGCCTGAGCTGGAAGCTGGCGCTGCAGCTGCTGGAGGCTGGCCGGGTCCGGCCGCGGACCTCCGCCGCAGCCATGGCCAGCTACGCCAGCTTCGCAGATTCACACGGCTGCGGAGGCTTTTGATTTAAATGAGGGGCTGACATCTTGCTGGGCTGAGCAGCTGGATTTGCCTTTTTTCTAAAATAGAAACTGTCGGAGCTCTTTGTTGCTGCATTTCACGCTGCTGCGCATTTTGAAACTCAGATTTGACTACCGCCTCTGTTACTTTGTCATTCACCTGGCGTTGCGGCAATATAGCGTTATAGCCATGCAAAAATTGACAAAATTTAAATAATGTCAAGCCAGTCGCCAAATACATTTTATTGAGTAAATTGCCCTTGGTTACCAGTGTCACAAAGCAAAAGTGAGGGAGAACAACCAGATTTCTGTGGACTCAGACGCTTGCACTCTAAAGACGCTCAACCATGCAGTTAGTTTGCGAGTCCTGGCATGTCATCACTGTGAGCTCCTCTCTTTGCTGGCAGTTGCCGCTGCCTCATCCGCAGCTTCAACCGCCCGCCGGCCGAGCTTGGCAGACAATGCGGATTTTGCCTTCGCCTCGGCGTCCTCGAGGCTCTGCGCCATTTCACCGCGCACCTGGTCTGCGCGCCGGTCCAGCCGCATAGCGATGGAGGCCAGGTTGCCCATGCTCGAGAACTCATCGCTGGCATTGGCTGCGGCCATATCCGGTATTACCTGATCTAGCAGGTGGCTGTTCTCGTAGCACAGTTGGGAGATATAGTACCTGCGGTGCATTATCGAATTAAGCTTAGGACCGCTGTGTCATTACATGATGTAAAACCAAGATCGATAACTTTTTGGTCAGTTTCTTAAAAAGTACACTGCGGAGTCTGGAGATCGCAAAAAACCTTTTTCATTAAAAAACATCAATGATTGCAATGATTCAAGAAGGAACGAAACTAAAATTTTATTTGTGTTTTTACAGCTTTGGCTTGGGCTTATGAAATAAAAAGAAACAATATGAGGATAAAATTTTCACTGCACAGTAACGTACGTGTTAAATTAAAGGAATTGTACTCTTCACTGCCCCAGATCAAATGCAATCATTGATTTTGTGATGCAAAAATGATTTCCTATCTCCGCAGTGTATTTTTTCCAGGAATTGACCTAAAACTTTCACGATCTTCGCGTCCTGTTATGCTACAGTGGTGCAGAAAACCAAAAACCTATTTGCTTGAAGTTTGAAACTTGGCATCGTCAAATCCCGTGTAGATGTTTTTCATAGTCAAATAATAACAAAATGCTTCGGTTTGGAGCTTGTAATCCCCGGCATCCCCGGCCCCACCCCCGCCTAGTGCTCTCATTGCGCTTTTTGCACCCGGCCTCCTTCGCTTGGGGGGTGGGGTTAACACTGCGCGTGGACCTGCCCTGATCAGTTTGCGCCAGAATTTCTTTCTTCAAAATATCAGTAGAGTGTGTTATTCAATACTCAATAGCAAATTTCAAATACGGAGTCGAATGGCCGTAGCGTCCTCTCCCTCCCGCATTGGGCACCAACGAGCCTTTTCGACGATGTGAAGTTTCGAGATGGGGAAGAAACTAAATGCATGCTTCGATGGTATTTGATAATGCCAAAAATTTCGCTCATATGAACGCGTGTGCTGGGTGCACAAAATTATTTGCGGTGCCAAGAATGCCGTCGCCGATGCATGCGCTTGTACATGTACATGTAGCAATTAAAACTCGCCAAAGAGCTCAGCCACTGTGAGCCCGGTCGAAATGTATAAATCCCAATGGACTGAAGTCTACCGCCAGCTCACCTGTCAGCAAGTCGGTGCGAGAAATAGTCGGTGCAGCCATCCTCAATCTCAGCGTAGCCGCTACCACCGCCTCCGCGGCCGAGCAACGGAAAACCTTCATCAGCGACACTTCGCTTGGGCTGAACGACCAGGCCCAGGATGCGCTGGAAGTAGTGCGAGCGACACTCTTTGCCGCAGGAGCTGAGGCAGCGCTTCGTGCGGCACTGGCGACACCGGCAGCCGAGCACGAAGGGGAAAAAGTAAAACAGCTGTCTGGCCGTGGCCAGCAAGCAGAAGGCCAGCAGAGACATGTTGGTGGACCAGCCGACCTCGTATATGCTGGCCTGCAGCAGCACGCAGTTAAAACGGCGATGGCCGGAGGTCTCGCGCGAGTCCGGCAGGTAGCAGACAAAGCAATAGCGAACGTCCTCGTGACGGAAGCCCGGGAAGAAGGCGTAGAAAGCCATCCAGCCTGCGATGACGGCCGCTCGGGCCAGCTGGAAAGCACAGTACCGGCCCATGTGCTTCGACTTGCAGTACCAGCGCCGTAGTCGCTGCTTCAGCGTCGCGTCCGTCAGCAGGTCGGCCTTCGATGGTCTTCCTTGCTGCATCCGCCGGTGTCGGCAGGTCTCCTCCGAATTGCAGCCATCACCGCCGCCACCGCTGCCTTCCGCATCATCGGCCAGCAGCTTCTTGGAAAGCTCGACCACAAACTGAATGTTTTGGCGCAGACATTCTCCTGCAGTCTGGCTCCAGATGTAGTAGGGCAGGTAGACTGTCCCTGCCTGGGTTTACAGACGGTTTGGTTGGGTTTCATGGATTTTTTGCCAGATTCGGGTTCTCGACTTAAAGAACGCGCGCAGTCGGGCTATTATCAGAGGAGATAAGGAGAATCTTAACATTTTTTACACTTACTGACGTCTCAAATTGGGTAATTTTAACGACTCTTTACCTGAATAATAAACACAATGGGCAGGTAGAACTGCAGCAAGTAGTGCCTCAGAACTCCATCGAAGCTGGCCGGTATTGTGCCATCGGGCAGGCCGGTCTGGTCCACGCCGCGACTGTAGCAGTAGGACTCCGCGTACACCTTGTCCGCCACGGAGGCCGTCGCTGCGGTCGCCGCACTCCCGTTCTCTTTGCTTCCGTCTGCCTCCGTGGCGCACGTAACCTTGGCTTCTGGCGGAATGGGGAAAGGTGAACTGACATGATATGGATCCGAACGAGACTGCATATTTTCATAGCTGAAGCTGGGCTTGGTTTTAATATGCAGCGTAGGAGATCGATAGAAAACTCATGAACCGCTTGAGGGTGTCTGGTTATTTTCTATGAAATACAGTGTATTTGAACACGTGTGCGAGTGTACGCATAGAAAAATCCACAACATTTTATCTTGAAAACTCGCTAAAAATTTCAGATAGTGTGATACGACGTACGTTATACGAGCACAAGATTAATGATGAAATGATGAAAGTGAGAAAAATTTTCTAAATATGCATAATAGATGAATTCCAGCTTCTTTTGGTTTTGTTGCATCTGCTTGATTTAATTTGAGCAAATTTGACTGGCGGTAATGCTAACGGGCCTAATCTTAACCCTATAACCCCAACCTTAACTCCTTAGCTTGGCAGTGCTGACTGTAACTGCGCTGGCCCACGTCCCATAGTGATAACTATCGAAAAGCATAAGATTTATGAGCACAGATTATCAGCACGTCAAAGCTCTGTTCCTTTGGCCATAATTCAGAATCCTCAGACATGGATTCATCCAAGACAACTCCAAGACAACTCCGAAGACAGCAGCTCTCACGGGCAGCGAAGTTTGCAGCCAGAATGGCGACTGCCTGCACGATGACCGTCATGAAGGCCAGCCGGTTGATCAGCCGGTCAATGGGGAAGCTCGCCTTCACCGAGTGCGGCTTCACGAACTGTTCCAGCGACGACTGCAGCGAGTTTGTCAAGTTGGACATTGCGATGCGGCTCTGCAGGCCTCTGTCAGATTTGATTCCTACAAGTCTGGACTGTCAGACAGGGCGGCTGCTTTAACCAAAGCAGAAACAGGCACCGGAGCAGTGGGGTGACAGGGCGCTCTAATCCGGGCAACAGATGCGCCACGGTGGCTCTCGGTGCAGAAAAAGTGGACGCAGAGTGCGCTACTATAAATAGTAAAAGGATAATACTAAAAGGATTTCGCTAAGCTGGTTACTTTGTATTAATCAATCTGCCAGCCAATTCATTGCGCTGCCTCTCATGTGCGGATTGCTTCCACAGAAATTCTGCAAGGCATTTCGTCAGACATGCACTGTACAGGTTAGAAAACTACACGACTGATCGAACCTTTCCCAGGTCGTCTAACAATCGAACTGGGAAGGGAGTGAAATATCCACAAAAAAGTTTTGTTGCTTTTCCCGACTTGAAATTCCCATGCACGCAAAACTAAGGTTTCTGGCTGCATGACGCATCATCTTTGGTTGAATTTTCGCACATCGGAAAGGAAGCAGCTAGATGGTTTGGCTCGGGCACTGAAGCTGTGCAACATCGAGATCTTTAATGAACAGTATCACTTTCCGATGAAAACGTGAGCATGCATAGCTCAAAGTGTCAGGTGACGACACCGCAGATTCTCAGCAAATTACCTCGAGTTATCTGGGACTCTGCGGGTCGCCGAGAATTCGAAGCTGCCCAGTGCGTGGCTCATTAGAGACGCTCTGGCTTTCAGACTGGGGAAATGAAATCCAGCTCAGCTGCCCGACCCTAAGCGGCTTTTGGAGCGCAGCAAATTATAGGAAAATTATTTTATTTGAAGCACGGAATTCTCCGAAAACTGCAGCTCCGAAAAGGCGGAGGTGGCAATTCTGCAATGCTCGCTTTTGCAGATCTACTGACGGATTTGGGCTGCAGGACTCATCCGCTCGCGATTGGCCCAACAGTGCTGCATCTGCGGTATAAAAAGAGCCAGCTGTGCTCTACTGGAAACTGCGCTCAAACCCTTCCCGACTACCCATGCTGTGGCTGCTGCTTTTTCTGCTGTGCACCGCCGCCCCAGCGGCCGGACGGCAGGTCGTCCACCTGCTCTGCATCAGCTCGGACTCCGCAGAGTTCAAGCTGGACCGGGACTATCTGAACTTCAGCTTCCGCTTCGTCAACAGCAACCTCAGCCACCTGTTCCCGTCCTTCCATATGCAGCTCCATGTTATAGTGGCCGATGGGGTAAGCAGGCATTCCATATGCAGCTCCATGCTATAGTGGCCGATGGGGTAAGCAGGCAGTCCATATGCAACCCCATGTTATAGTGGCCGATGGGGTAAGCAGGCATTCCATATGCAGCTCCATGTTATAGTGGCCGATGGAGTAAGCAGGCATTCCATATGCAGCTCCATGTTATAGTGGCCGATGGGGTAAGCAGGCAGTCCATATGCAGCTCCATGTTATAGTGGCCGATGGGGTAAGCAGGCAGTCCATATGCAGCTCCATGTTATAGTGGCCGATGGGGTAAGCAGGCATTCCATATGCAGCTCCATGTTATAGTGGCCGATGGGGTAAGCAGGCAGTCCATATGCAGCTCCATGTTATAGTGGCCGATGGGGTAAGCAGGCATTCCATATGCAGCTCCATGCTATAGTGGCCGATGGGGTAAGCAGGCAGTCCATATGCAGCTCCATGTTATAGTGGCCGATGGGGTAAGCAGGCAGTCCATATGCAGCCCCATGTTATAGTGGCCGATGGGGTAAGCAGGCATTCCATATGCAGCTCCATGTTATAGTGGCCGATGGGGTAAGCAGGCATTCCATATGCAGCTCCATGTTATAGTGGCCGATGGGGTAAGCAGGCAGTCCATATGCAGCTCCATGTTATAGTGGCCGATGGGGTAAGCAGGCAAGTCGGAATTCTTTAACTGGGGGAAAATCTTAATTTATGAGATCGAATCAGTTTTATCACAAGCTCAGAATTTTCCTAGCTTTAGGGAGTCTAGATAGAATTGCTGCAGACTCCGAATGGTCTCTGCATGCACCGCCCCTCCGCCCACTCCAGCAAAAGACGGGCAGCGCGGCCAAGGCGCTGATTGACGGCTACCTGCGGCCGCCCAACAAGGCGCTGCTGCTTGGAGCCGCATTCTCGCACCAGTCGCAGATCGTGGCGGACATCGGCCAGTACTATCACCTGCCTCAGGTGAGCTGGTGCCGCCCATAAAATGCATCTGCTGTGGCTAAATGCAACCAACAATAGACTGCAGTCAACAAGTGCACACGTTTATCTGGTGAGACAGCACTATACCTGTATTTTATAGCCGCTGGCCCAGTGCAGTCCGGATCGAAGACCATGCAGAATCCGCTGGGAAATTTCCCAGCCACTTGCCGATCTCCAGCCGGGATATCGAAGAGCAGCTTCGGCTCTCCTAACGTGAACTGCTACATCTTGCGAGAGACCGCTGGAGCCCTCGGGCTGGCCCGAAGGCCGGTAAAAATCGCATAAAAAAGCTGCGCTCGCCCGCCTGTTGCTTGGCGTCAGTTCGAACAAAATTTGCTGTCATTTGAAGGTCGCTAAAATTATTTTCCGTGCAGAACTGAGGGCCAAGCAAACACGAGCGAGTTGGCTGATTGACAGTTAATCCTTGAGTTGACTTCCGCTTTACCGAAAGCCAATCCATATCTTAGATGTGGATTATTACTAAGCTATGATAGAAATGAACTGAATAAAAATGAGCGAATTCTACAGCACAAGCGCAAAACGAACGGGCTGAAGCTCCTGGTTTTTCAAACTGCGAGCTCAGTCTCCTGCATTGAAGGAAAAAATCTAAAGCAGTTTGATTGCAGTCAGAAATTGTGGCAAAGTAGAAGCTCAAACCACAGGCAAGACAACCAGCATGCGCGAGCCCACCCACGTTTTCACATTGCGGCTCATCAGCACTTGCCGCAGAGCAGCGCCGGTGTGTCGGGACCGAAGATGCAGTCTTCTTTACCTGCAATTCATACGTGCTACCTTCTATTTTTAATAACTGATATTTGTTACGATTCTCAATTCAATTCAATCAAAATTTCTGGTTCGGTTTTTTTCATAGCGCATTTGCCATGTTGGTGCCGGTGTTACACTTTAGACTTTCCGGGGTATTTTTGTCTGGCCCGGATATCCGAACGCACTTACGATATCCGCCCGGGTACTGCCAAGCAAAAAACCTGCTTTGTTTTCTCCTACCCGGATATCTTGAGCTGCTTTGCATTGTCCGGGCACTTTGAGATGTCTCTCTCGGACATCCTACGGCACTGACTCTGCTATCCTGCCCGGAGATCACAAGAAGGGGAAGTTGTCTTAGGACATCTGACTGTAGGTTGAAAGAGAGGGGTCAGCCTGCGGAGACAGAGGTTTGCTTTAGGACATCCGGCTACTGATATCCGGGGTTAGGAATAGCAAAGTAAAAAAAACTTTTTGCTACTTTTTCAATTGGCAAACATCTGCGTCAGGCTTCTTTAACCGAGTATATTTCCCATCACTATTTTGCATTTCACACACTCCAAACAGAAGTAAAATTAAAGCTTATTCACCAATCTACATGTAATTCGATCAATCAAAAACAGACGATCCGCTGAATGAAGCGTGAAGTTTTTGCTCTTTTCTCTGATTTTTCTTTTTAGATTATCTCTCTCTCTTTCGTACTGGAATTTTCCGGTCAGCTCAACATACTCGTTCAGAACATAAAAAACACTTGGTTCAGCGATACTTTAGCCATCGAGAGATAAATTTTCCTAAACGTAGAACTTCGACAAGAAATAAACTCTATATATCTTAAAAGTTACGTGTAATATACTCGTAATTTGCGCAACACATTCCTTGGCGGGCTATTAGCTCGTACACTGATCTTCATTGCACGTACGCTTGTAGTGCTAGCAATGTGACGCCAGTCCATTATCGATTTATTCTTAGACTGCACCTCATCTGCCCCTCCCCTCTCTAAGGTGCAGTCAGGGCCCTTCCCTGGCCTCTGAGTCAGCCCCATTCTCCCGAAATGATGTCCTGCCCCATTCGCATGCGCTTTATCGGGTAAATAACTTGACCACCAATCTTTATTCACCCCGGACAATTTAAGACCCAGGATATTTCAAAGCCCGATTTTGTTGTGCCTTGGATTATCCAGGGTAGGTTATCGCAAAGCGACAATAATTTTGCTTTGCAGTGTCCCCCGGATAAATTAAGACCCCGGAGAACAGAAAGCCTAACACTGGTGCTTCTCATGACTTTATGGCAGTTGTGGAGAATGGTTTGAGTTAATCAGAATTATAAACAGCACAATGCTATATGAATCTGTAAATTCAAGTCATTGTAGAGCATCTGGTTCATTGGAAAGCAGCGCATCGGCCAGTTTCCAGTTGTCCTTCAGCTGCGCATTCCGCCTGCATCCTCAGATCGGCTTCTCCAACACGTCGCCGCTGCTGAGCGACAAGTCCGCCTACCCCTTCTACATCCGCATGCCGGTCACCGGCAGCCTGTTCGTGCGGCCCACCGTGCTGCTGCTCAGCAGGTTCGGCTGGCGGAGAGTCGGCCTCATCACCATGGACTTCGAAGTTGTGTACCCTGTGAGTTGGCGCAGGGATGGTAAAACAACTCTATGCAAGACGGTTCACTGAGCCAAATAAAGATTTCGCAAAGATTTTTCTGTCAGTCATGCACTAGTATTGCAACTACTCACTCCGTCATCATGCGAATGTAACACTTCACCACCATCAAGTGAGCCATGAAATCACTGCTGATGTACAAAGGAACCAAAAAAGGTACAAACCGTGTGATCACACAATAATAGGTCTCATTTTATGGCGGTAATAACGGGCCTTTTGGTGAGAGAGCATTCCCCATGCCATCGCTTCTGCTTCTAATTGCTAGCTCGTATGGCCCAGTGCACAGCCTGCTAAGTAGTGGCGCTTTTTCCTTTTTCACTCAGCACTGCATCTGCAGTGCTTGACCATTGGCGTTGCTCGAATTGACTTCCATTGCGATTAAAAAGTGCAAGTTGCTGAGTGGCCGCAGCAACCGCCCACCAGGCAATGGATCCGCAAGTCATGGCTCGTATTTCTCCGTCTTTGCTCAAGCCTGAATTTACTACGGGGCAGCAAAGCCGATTTTGACCTCACAGTTAAACTGCGCTAATCTCAGATCGCCCTTCAGCTGGAGGCGGCCTTGCTGCGGAGCAACATCACCTTTCAAAAGATGATCTACAGCAGCGACCCCACCAATGCCATTCAGAATCTGCTGGTAAGCTGATAGCTGGCCTTGGCTTGTGAGGATTGGCCATCACCTTGTTTGCTCTTTCCATTTACAGAAGAGCGACATCAGAATTTTTGTGATTGTCCGAGCAGGGAATCAGGAAGAACCGAGCAAGCGGTTCGAATGCGTTGTGAGTCACGGTTGTGTGTGCTCTTAGTGCAGTGTACCAATGGCTTCTGAGCTGCAAGGACTTTGTAGTCCGTATATTTATTTTCAAATTGAAGTGTAATTTCGGAATCGAATCCGAATTTCGCCCCGCATCCCGCAGCTGAAGCGGCTCGGAATCTACGGGCCGAAATACTTCTGGGTGCAGGTGGGGCTGCCCTTCACCGCCCAGGCCATGCCCGGCTCCTGCCCCTACTCGGACAGAGCGGAAAGTCTTGAGGGCTCCATTGAGACGGACACGGCCGTCATGGACTCCGCCATAGTGGAAACTCGGATTGGACCGGCCGGAAAGGTGAGCAGTGAGAACAACAAATAGTTGTTCAGAACGTTCTCAACACATTTTCAGCGAAATTCAAGCTCAAGATTGAGACTTGAGCTTCCGATCGTGATCCGAGACCTTCAAATAATAAAAAAAATTCAAACACAATAAAAAAATTTAATGAAAAAATTGAAAGCGAACCTGTGCTTCAGACTTTTTGTACCAGTGGGGTCTGCCAAATATCAATTAGTATTGCCTTTAGATAAATAACTTAAGGTTCCAAATAGTGTATTTATTTGTATCAAGATGAACTCTGGGTACTCTCTGTAGTACGTGTCTCCAGGAGTCTCAATTAGAAGAACAAATGCAATTAAGATAGGAATTCCAGGTACGTAGCTTGAGAGGCACCCTCTTACTCTCTGTTTTTCTTCTGCTTCTCTTTGAAAGAGCAAATTTTTGGTAGTGATGTGTCGCCTGTTGTGAGCGATGCAAGCAAATAAATATCCCTGTTTGTCTTCCCAAATTAGGTTCTGCTGGGGACTGAGCAGCTGGTTGGTTGAAAATGCGAGAGCAGCTGCTCCCACGGAATAGCGCTTGTCACACGATTGAGAATGGTCAATTTAAAATGATCAAGAAGGTCTCCCTTTCAAAATCTATACGAAGCGAGACTTAAAAGGCCGCCGAAGAGGGGCGGGGTTTGCAGGGGATGCTGTTATAAGCACGCACCGGTAGAGGCGCGCATTGGCAAAGGCGCGCAATTTTGGCATATTAAAAACCCATCGCGGCCCAACACTGCCTTTCTTTATTCATGATGCAAAAGCTTTGGTGAAAATTGAGTTAGGCAATGTCGGGAAATGCATTCTGCAGAAACCCATCATAAATCAAAGTTTCGCTTCGACTTCAGCGTAAACCTTCCAAAGTAGGTCTCCAGAACACACATGCAGTTCAATGCCTTCTTGCAGACGCTCCCCGAGCTGTTCGCTCAATTCGTTCTCGAGTACCCCGAACGCCGAGCCGAGGCCATTATGAAGACACTCTTCGGCTTCGATCTGCGCTTTGATGCGGTGATGTCGGCAGCTCTGTCGTTGAATCGGACGCTGCAGTCTTGGAACTACTCCGAGGAGCTTCAGCTGGGCAACTCGTCCTTCAAGGCCGCCCTCTTTCGTAACATCCTCGAACTGGACTTCATTGGACTCTCGGTAAAAGTGGCTCTGACCCACCCTTGTGTGCATGGCACTGCCGCCTCTGACCCTTGTGTGCATGGCACTACGCCTCCTGACCCTTGTGTGCATGGCACTGCCGCCTCTGACCCTTGTGTGCATGGCACTACGCCTCCTGACCCTTGTGTGCATGGCACTACGCCTCCTGACCCTTGTGTGCATGGCACTGCCGCCTCTGACCCTTGTGTGCATGGCACTACGCCTCCTGACCCTTGTGTGCATGGCACTGCCGCCTCTGACCCTTGTGTGCATGGCACTGCCGCCTCTGACCAAATCCTGCCTCGCAAATTTTAGGGCAGGGTCGTGTTCGACAGTAACGGAGATCGAACTCCGAATGTGCTTCTGTACCAGCTGAGAAGTAATTTCAATATATTTTAAAATGGCAAAAAGGTCTCCGCTTTAGTCCTGGCACCTTTTTTTAATTTCAGATCTCACCCGGCATCTCGTTGGCACCTACGACCCGATTTCCCAGGCACTCAATTGGACCTCAGAGCTGTGGTTTGCGGGTGAGTGAGCCGTCTCTGCCAACCCGCTGGCTACCCTGGAGACCTGTTGGAAAAAATTTCCTGTCAGCTCCTCCCGTTGCGTTAGCCTTCCCTGACTTGAGTGAGTCTCTGAAAGCTCTCGGAGCGGCATGAGTATCCGGGACGATCGGGGCGGGAGTCAGCTGTTGATCCACGGATTAGCAGAGATTTACCGAGAAGCGAGAAGAAAGCTCCGGCTTTTTCCGAGCAAACTGGCGAGCATCTCCCATCGCTGGCGACTTCAAGGTTGGGTGAAATTGCCTCTTTCAACGCAAACAAAACTGAAAGGTTGTGACTGACATTCAAATGTCGTGGTAAAAATTGCTGAGCAATTGCTGATATAGCTCGTAAGAGCGTTTCTGCAGTGCCATTCAACATAAAAAGCAATTGTATCGCAGCAATTTGCCAACCATGCGTGTCCGCTTCTTTCAGAGCAGTCTGAAAGTGCTCATGGCAGGGGACGAAAAGTACACCCTACCAGACAGGACTCGCCACACTTGAACTCTCTGCTCACATATTTTCTGTTTGAGTCCAAGCGGTGAAAATTTGTTTGGAGCATGGATAATCTATGGTTTGGTTTGGAGTAACTTTTCTCGAGTGCAAGCGGATCGAGTTTCACCTGTTGGAAAAGACGGGTCTTTGATTATGAACTCGGAAATCGATTACCGAATGCGGCCAAATCCACCATCAGCATCCCAGATTGGTCCTAATGAGCAGCAGGCGCAGTGAGCTGTGAGCAGCTACTGCCCATCTCGGATCGATCGGGCGGGTTCGAGTTCAGCTTCTCCTCCGTTGGCACGCCGCTAATTGCAGCCTTTTTTCAGCAGTCTGTCACGCTCTGCTCCAGCAGCAGCTCGAGATGCCATTTGAGCAGCCCCTGGCCGCCTCCCTTGTTAGAGATTTTTCTCGAGTTCTGACTAATATGGCAGATAGAGGGCTAATTATTGTGCGATGAGTGCCATGCATACGACGAAAAAGCAGCGGGTTGCCATTAGGGTTGCTGGATTGTGAATCGCCTCATAGCCTGCCCGCTTCTGCTGCCTGCAGGCAGCTCTCCACCGGTGGACACCCCGGCCGTGATAGTTCAGCAGTTGCGGCTAAGCGGCGTGACAGCCATCTCCATCATCTCAGCCTCCTCGCTGGGCATGGCTCTGTCCGTGGCGGCGGTCGCTGTGAACTTTCACTACAGGGAGCTGCGCCTCATCAAGATGAGCAGCCCGCTGGTGAACAATGTGATTGGCGCTGGCTGCCTCATGTGCTACGCCTCCTGCATTGTGATGGCCGCGAACTCGCACTGGTCTGTGAGCACCGCCTTGTGCTGGGCGCAGACGGCCCTGCTGACCCTCGGCTACTCAGCTGCCTTCGGCGCCATGCTGGCTAAGACCTGGCGGGTGCACCGCATCTTCACCAACGTCAAGCTGCGCAGGGTGGTGAGTTTGTAGGTCGGAAGGACATCCAAGGACAAATCCAAGGGCCACTAGACGTTGCCGTTACCTCGGGGCGTTTAAAAGCATCAGCGGAGAGAGAAAAAATACACTTTAAATCACTTGATGTACGAAAGAGGGTTTTTTCTTAGAGTAGTCTAAGATTGTCTGCGGTGAAACCCGATTTGTCGCAATGCATTCTGCAAAACCCGTTTACAGTGCTTTTACAGTACTACAAGTACACAGTACTTTTGTTTTTTTTCTTCTAGCAGGTTTGAGAATAATACTTTAGCAAACGTGCAGGTCAGGTCACCTTTCAATCAAAACCATACATGTACATCTTTATATGCATAACGCAGCATAGAAGCCTCTGAACGTGAGATATTGACAGTTTATTGTAGTTCTTAAAACTGGAACGTCCGAGGGTACCTGAATGATGCATTTTAGGCGAAATTGGGCACTTGAATAAATTTCCATAAGACGCCAATGTTAAGTGCTAAACGGTCCTAAGTGGTTCTTGAGCCAATCTTTGCTGCTCCAAGCTGTTGGTCAGCACCATTGAAAATGACAATGGTTCATAAATTTCTGGCTTCTATGCTCTTCTGCTTCCGAAACTCTTTGCAGGCCATCCGGGATGCGCACCTGTTCGGCGTGATCCTGGCCGTGCTGGCAGCAGACGCTGCACTGCTGGCAGTCTGGGGTGGCGTCGACCCGATGAGGCTGCTCACGAGTGCGCTGCCAGCTCTGGTGAGTAACTGAGCAGGGGCCAGTCTGTTCAGTTACTTTGTTGCAAAGCGCCCATAAGGCCGAGTATTTTGTACCAAGCTTGTGACGCTCCGCTGGCGCATTAAAACTCTGCTGTCTCACTAATGCCATAATGTACTCACAATGCTACTTTCTATCACTATAGCTCAAAACTAGCCAACCTAACATTTTAGCGAGAGAGCGACGATGTGACGGTGACGCGGTACACTATCGATGAGTGCACCTGCGCCAGGATGAATGTCTGGATTGGAATCGAACTGGGAATCAAAGGTGGAATGCTGATTTAAAATTTAGTTCTTTGATTTATTGCAGTAGGCCATGTCTTCTTTGCTAGCCGTTTTAGTGCATTGTGAACCCATGCTGAGCTTGCAGTCAACTTTGTCTAGAAAGACTTGAACTCTTTCACAAACCCCCAGCCTCACGCTGCCCATCTCAATCTTGTCCTCAGGTTTCCTGCTGCTCATCGCCATCTTCCTGGCCTGGGAGACGCGCGCGGTGCAAGTGGAGGCCTTGAACGATTCAAAGAAAATCGGAGTCTGCGTGTACAACACCACGGTGATGGGGCTCATCGGGGTGGTGATTTTGTTCACCTTGCCCACCTGGAGCCTGGAGCTGCGACTAATCCTCATCGCCAGCTGCATCATCGTCTGCGCCACCACCACCCTGGTGCTGGTGTTCGGCAGCAAGGTGAGGCGGGCGATCTGATGAGATAAAGCACTCCGAAATCGAGCAACTTTACAAGCATTGAATGCTCTTTCACTGCAAAAGCAGTTTTAGCACTCAATTATGCTTGCTTAGTTTTAGCACCAATTAAGGCTGAACATGCGCTGGTATTCTCCGAAACTCATTTGAACGTCATAGCATCCAAGGCAGTAGTTTGTGTACTTGCCTTCAGCTAACTTTCAAAACGGTGATTCCGCAAACTGCAAAAAAGCCCGATCTATTTTGAAGAGGTGCTTTTTACTTGAAAATGAGCGACCGCTGCCGATAAAATCTGTCAAACAAATTCTCTCTGAAAGTCGCCAGTCTGTTGTAAATTAAAAAATTCAATGAGACTCAAATGCAGAAGGTTTGGCGCGTTGCACTGCCAGCTCGTAAGATGAAGCTGACAGAGGTTTCCCTGGTAGCACAGTAGTACATGTGGCCAGTGGTCAGCGATCATGACAGTGATCAGTGGTCAGTGATCATAGCAGTGGTCAGTGGTCATGACAGTGATCAGTGGTCAGTAGATAGTGGTCAGTGGTCAGTTTAGTGATCAGTGATCAGTGGTCAGTGGTCAGTTTAGTGATCAGTGATCAGTGGTCAGTGGTCAGTTTAGTGATCAGTGATCAGTGGTCAGTGGTCAGTTTAGTGATCAGTTATCAGTGGTCAGTGGTCAGTTTAGTGATCAGTGATCAGTGGTCAGTGATCATAACAGTGGTCAGTGGTCATGACAGTGATCAGTGGTCAGCGATCATGACAGTGATCAGTGGTCATAACAGTGGTCAGTGGTCATGACAGTGATCAGTGTCATGACAGTGGTCAGTGGTCATGA